>SJYA01002754.1:612953-641100 GCA_006410615.1 Neotragus moschatus
CTGATGTGAGGGCAGGACCAGCTGGGATCAGGGAAGAGCCACGGATACCAAGAAATGCAGTCTGGATGCTTCACTACAGAGCACGTCTCTGGATTCAGCAGCTGTAACCCAAAGGTGCAGCTCGTGGATTAACGCTGGCCCACAGGGAGGCCTCTAGGGACAGATCGGGGAAGTCTTTCTCAGCCTGCTGCCCCGCGGACTGGGCTGACACGTCTTCTGCTCGGACGTCGCGTTCAGCGAGGCTTTCTTGGCCCGCCCTTCCCGTTTCTCGTCCTTGCTTTGCTTCCCTCCCTGGCACTCATCGTCGGCACAACATCCATGGAGCTTAGTCGTCCTTGCTAGTGTCTGTCTTCCCCACTGGAACGAACGTCCCGGAGAACACAGATTCCTTTCCGTTTGGCTCACCATGGCGAACACCCCAGAGCTGAGCACAGAGGCTTCAGAGTACAGGGCTCTCAGGAGACAGTCACAGGACGGAGGGAGGGAGGGATGGATGGAAGACTCCATTGTGAAGATGAAATAGCCCAGGAGAGTGAGGGAAAACGTTCCATGGCAGAGTCAATAACCACAGTTATCTCAGCAGGTGAGATGCAGTCTGGAGCCAGCAAACAGAATTTAACAGGCTGTGTAAGCCAACCCCACACTTAGACTCCAGGAGGACAACTGCACAAGCTTGAGACGCAAAGAGCAGCACGTGCGGGACTGGAGGCATCCGGGGGGACAGCCAGCCTGACCTGATACCCGAGGACGCCAGCCGGGCAGGACGCCTGGTCCCTGGGCTCCGCGGCAGTCAGAGCGATCACAGCTCAGTGTATGAGTGTCCCATCTGCTGCCCTCCACCCAGACCCACACCTTTTCACACACTTGCGATGTGCACACCGGCATGAGTGCTCCTTGCATTCCGGCTTCAGGGGAAAGACTAGAATCTAAAAGGAATGAGTATGTGGAAATGCATAACTGAGCCACACTGCTGTACGCCTGGAGTTAACACAACATTGTGAAGCGACTATGCACAAATAACATTAAAATTTTTCTTTAAAAGGAACAAAGATGAGGAGCCATCCGAATGTCTAGCACTGGGAACTGACATGCTGTGGATAAAACAGTCTTTAAATACGAATGAAGACCCTCAATGTGCTTATTTGGATAGTTATCTCAGCTGGCAGGTTAAGTGGTGTGTGTGTGTCTGTGTGTGTGTGTGTGCTCAGCTGATCGGTCATATCTGACTCTTTGCGACCCCATGGACTATAGCTCGCCAGGCTCCTCTGTCCATGGAGTTCTCCAGGCAGCAACACTGGGGTGGGTTGCCATTCCCTTCTCCAGGGGGTTTTCCGACCCAGGGATCGAACCTGGGATTCCTGCATTGCAGGAAGATTCTTTACTATCTGAGCACGAGAGAAGCCCTAAGTGGGGACAGGGGTCTAGGAAAAAAGAAAATACATGTCAATTTTGCTCAGATTTCAGTAGAGCCTCGCTTTCTGGGTGATCTCTGGCCATTCACTTGGGCTTCATCCATCAGAAGCGCAGAGCAGCCGGNAGGAAGATTCTTTACTATCTGAGCACGAGAGAAGCCCTAAGTGGGGACAGGGGTCTAGGAAAAAAGAAAATACATGTCAATTTTGCTCAGATTTCAGTAGAGCCTCGCTTTCTGGGTGATCTCTGGCCATTCACTTGGGCTTCATCCATCAGAAGCGCAGAGCAGCCGGCCTGGCCCCAGACCCCCTGACGCGCAGCCTGCATCGTCACAGACACCCAGACGATGTCCACACTCAGCTGGTAACGAGTCTGCCTGCAGTGCAGGACACCTGGGTTCAGTCCCTGGGTCAGGAAGATCCCCTGGAGAAGGACATGGCAACCCACTCTGGTATTCTTGCCTGAAGAATCCCACGAACAGAGGAACCTGGTGGGCTAGAGTCCACGGGATTGCAGAGAGTTGGACACAGCTGAGTGGCTAACACACACCAACCTCTGAGAAGTTCTGCTTTAGAGAGGAGTTTCAGCAGTCTTCCCAGGAGGGCGGCCTCCGTTTCAGCCAACCGCCCTTCTCCAGCTCTTGTCCTGGGGGCCAGGGAGCCATGCGTCCTGTGGCCTTGGGTCCCCACCTGAAGGCTTGCGGGACACACTGGGGAATTCCGTGCCTGCAGGACTCCCCTCGTCAGCTCCGAGCTGCAGGCGCTGAGCTGGCAAAAGAGGCTGGTGCCTCTGCCTCCCCGGGCGCCGCTGGGCGGACGTGACTGGCTCTGGTTGGGCGCGCTGCTCAGGTCAGGGCTCTGGCCGGTGGTCATGATCTGTTGTCGCCTCCTAGGTGCAGCCCAGCTGCTGCAGTCCCAGACTGTGATGCGTGTTCTCCTCCAAGGATACACAACAGTCAAGGCTAACCTAAAGTCACCCAGGGGTTCCTTCCAAATTCAAGGCCATGGAGCTCAGCAGGACTGCCCCTTCACCACCAGCAAGAGGGAAGCATCAGGGCTCCAGGTGGGACTGACGATACGGGAGCCATCCATCCCCGCCATCCCGCTCCTCTTCCCAGAACCCACGGCGTCATCGGGTGACTTCCTCCTCCTCTAGCCGGGCGGGGGGGCTAACCCATTCTCTTTCTCGGCAGTGATGGGCTGCCCGTGGCCCTCGCCCCGTCAGGATCTCAGAGCCAGAAGTGAAGCGCAGGCTGGCATCGTGCAGCGTGGAGCAAGGTGGGCTGGGTCCCCACATCACCGTCACGTTGAGAAGCAAGGGCCCCAGAACGGGGCAGCATCCTACAGAATGTGTACCCTGCTGATCACAACCTGCGCACCCCGGAAGTCAGGCCAGTCCAAGAAAACGCGTAAAGGGCTTTCTGATGCGTTCCAGAAAGAGTCTGCGTCTGTGAGACTGAGCCGCGGGAAGGGTCAGGTTGCCGGCTCGCACAACGTGGGGAGCCGCGGGCAGACACCCCGTCAGGATGACAGGCAGCACCGCCGTCCAGCCCAGAGGGGGCTTCTCAAGCTCGTCCTCTGCCCCTGCTGCACAGAGGAGCCTCCCTACAGCAGGGAGGAAACCTGAAGACACGGTGTTCACGAAGTCAGTCAGCCGCACGGAGAAGGATGCTGCGTAACCCCACCGTGTGAAGGCCCTGGAGTCGTCAAGTTCATAGGAACAGATCAGCAGGGCGGGTGTCAGGGGCTGCGGGGAGAGTGCAGCTGGCTTTGTTGTTTAATGGGGACAGAGTTCCAGTTTTCCAGGATGAAAGAGTTCTGGAGATCGGGTGCATGGCTAGCCTGTGGACAACAATGATTAAGGCGGTAAAGTTTGTTCTGTGTGTATCTTACCACAATTTAATTTAATAAAAAGACAGGTAAATACTTGGCTTAAATTTGCTCACACACAGATTATTCCTAGGAGAAAACACAAAAGCTGACAATGCAGTCCCTTCAGGGCAGCAGGACCCAGGGACTGAACCAGGGATATTTTTCTTACATTTTGAACTTTTAGCAATTTTTTTTTTTTTACCATATACATTTTTCAACTTGTGAGTTTAAGAGAAAAAAGTCTGACCAACAACCTCAAGCCCCTTTCTATGGAACCTGGTAGCTCAGGTTTGGGTTTTTTCCCAACATGCAATTGTCAGGTTGTAAATGGAGGCCCTACGTTTGCAGCTTCATTCTCTCGGTACTCATATCTTGTAAGTGAAGGTTTCTCAAAGACCTGGGAAGCTTTTATTCACAGGACCCCGGATTTGAGTCTTCGACGCCTGAAAGAACAGAACATGCAGATGGGCCGCGTTGCTCCCGCTGCGTTCCCAGCAGGGCTGGGTCTGGGACTCCACCCCCAGCCCGTGCCGCACCTCACGTTCGCGGGCATGCTGGGCGTCAGCACAGGGCCGGCTCTCCCACGTGTCCTCACTCACGAGCCTGTGACTGGCCTCGGCACTGCCCGCCTCCCCCTGGTGCACGCAAGCAGCTTGCACACCGCGCGGCCGGCCACTCGTCCACGGCCTTGCTCACTGCTTGAGGGACCGATTGTGCCAGCTCTGCCCTGTGAGTCCAAAGCCTGGGTGTTACCGTGACCACGTAACGGTAACACGCCCCTCACCTTTCACAGGGTCCCGAAGGTTCCGAGTGGCTGGCCGGCGGCACCGGCTCTGGGAGCCCTTGCAGCCGTCTGGGGGTTAACCCTGCGTCAGCGGAAGCAGAGCTGGGAATTGGCCGGAAGCATCAAGTGAAGGGCTCCTCACTCGAGTCTAGAGAGCAAACGTGGAGAGTCAGTGCATAAGTAGGAAGCATTCCCTTTTCTGAACGAGACAGTCTCTTGTGTACGTGAACAGGAACAACAGAAGGCTATCTACGCTACGCCCCCGGAAACGCACTGTTGTGGATATAGAAAGCGGAGGGGAAAGAGAGAACTCTACATGTGAAACCCTTCAGGACTGCAGAGTAACGCCTGGTTTTGTCCTCACAAATACTTCCTGAGACAACATCTTCAGCAATGGCAAATGTGAGCTATGGCCCCACGGTCTCTGAAGAACGGAAAGCCAGACCGCTGAGCAGCCGCCACGTGCCCCAGGCTCACTGCAGCCAGTCCTGACCCCCGTGCTACCCTGACACGCCCGTCCCCCGCAAAGGAAGACAGAGACGCACACGGGCACTCGGGTGGCTGCGCTTTCAGAAAAGTGAGCGCGTTCTCCCCCAGCGTTCCTAACTGCACACGTGACGAGGCCCCTCCACCTCGGGAGACACGGTTCATCCTCCCGCGTGGTTTCACAGCAGCACACGATGCAGACGTCCCACCACACAGAGGACTCCAGCTGAGGAGCTGGCAGGTTGGTTTCCGGGGTTTGCTGTGGAGACAGCGTAGGCTTCCCTGTGACGGCAAGGACAGACCTCCAGAAATCCTCTCCTCCATGAAAGCAGCGTCCGCGGTGGCAGNAGACACGGTTCATCCTCCCGCGTGGTTTCACAGCAGCACACGATGCAGACGTCCCACCACACAGAGGACTCCAGCTGAGGAGCTGGCAGGTTGGTTTCCGGGGTTTGCTGTGGAGACAGCGTAGGCTTCCCTGTGACGGCAAGGACAGACCTCCAGAAATCCTCTCCTCCATGAAAGCAGCGTCCGCGGTGGCAGGAACGGTCGCCATCAACGCTCCTCGACGGCTGGCAGTTCACCAAGGCCGCGGGAACCCGCGAGCCCGCCTTCAGGGAAAAGGGCCTCCCCTCAGGAGAACCTTGATGCCCGCGTCCCCTCTGCTCTGCCCTTTCTGCTCGGAACCTTGAAAACCAGGGGCCTGGGGGCCTCAGAAGGAGAGAGCGGACTGGAACCTCCCCAGAGTGTTCTCCTCTGTGGTTTCTAGATGGTTCTATGAGAGAGCCCACTGTATCTGACCCAACTCACATGAGAGGCGAACAACCTTTTCCCCAGGACGCTTGTGAAAAATGGCTCGGCAGCAGTTATGTGATGTCACGATTGCCTGAAACCGCAGTGAAAGCAGAGCAAAGACGGGGTGAGAGATGAGACGCCCCCGGGGCCTTTGGGGGTGCCTGCAGGGCTCCGGGAGGCTGCATGTCCCGGGGAGGGTCCGGGAGCGCTCGCGTCTCACCTCTGGCTGACCTGGAGGCTCTGTGCCAGTGAGTGATGCTAAGGCAGTGGGGCCATCCTGCCCCGCCGGGAGCCCAAGGCTTCGCCTGCGTACACGAGGCCTCAGCAACATGGAAGACCTCAGCTGCAGACACCGAGGAAAGATTGAGCGGAGACTTCAGTGACCACGCGTGACAGAGAACCCAGACTTTACAGAATTAGTTCCGTTTAAGAAAAGCCACTAAGCAAACAACAGAAGCAACAACCAACAGCAACAACGGCAACCCCTGGGTAGGAGGGAGAACGTAACGGCGTTGCCAGGTTACAGTATTTAAAACATGCAATTTTTCAGAACAGCCTTGCAAGACCTGCAAAGAAACAAGAAATTATGGCCCCCACACAGGCATGGTGTTGTTTCGTCACTGGGTCGTGTCTGACTCTTTGCGACCCATGGACTGTAGCCCACCAGGCTACTCCATCCGTGGGATTTCCCAGGCAAGAATACTGGAGTGGGTTGCTGTTTCCTTCCCCAGGGGATCTTCCCGACCCAGGGATCGAACCGTTGTCTCCTGCATTGTAGGCAGTTTCTTTAGGAATCAAACCCGCGTCTCCTGTATGTCTTCTATTGGAGGAGGAATCTTTACCAATCATGCCACGTGGAAAATCGCACACACAGGCTGGACTAAGGCTTTAAACTGGCAATCTTGAATGTGTCCGAAGAACTAAAGGCAACCATATCTAAATAACTAAAGGAAGTGGGGGAATGTTTCGTCAAACACAGACTATCCATGCAAGGTTTTTTGTTTTTTTTTCAAAGACCAACTGGCAAATCTAGAAAACAGTACTGCAGGACTCCCCTGGTGGCCCAGTAGTTAGGACTCCATGCTTCCAGTGGAGGGGCACAGGCTCCAGCCTCCATCTGGGAAGTTCCATATGCCACAGTTCAGTCGCTCAGTCATGTCCGAATCTTTTCGACCCCATGAATCACAGCATGCCAGGCCTCCCTGTCCATCACCATCTACCGGACTTCACTCAGACTCATGTCCATCGAGTCCGTGATGTCATCCAGCCATCTCATCCTCTGTCGTTCCCTTCTCTTCCTGCCCCCAATCCCTCCCAGCATCAGAGTCTTTTCCAATGAGTCAACTCTTCGCATGAGATGGCCAAAGTACTGGAGCTTCAGCTNTGATGCTGGGAAAGACTGAGGGCAGGAGGAGAATGGGACAACAGAGGATGAGATGGTTGGATGGCATCACCGACTCAATGGACATAGGTTTGGGTAAACTCTGGGAGTTGGTGATGGACAGGGAGGCCTGGCGTGCTGTGGTTTATGGGGTTGCAAAGAGTCGGACACGACTGAGCGACTGAACTGAACTGAACTCAATTCTAAAAGAGTAACAGTTTCAGACAGAGTTATAAAATTTATAAAATTTAAATTATACAGTGTTTTCCAATAAAGTTGAAATATTAACTGAAATTAGTCAAAAAAGCATGCTTACTTTTTGTTGCGTTTCTGCATAAGACACTTGTGTTGTCCGTTAGTGACACTGAACTCTTTTATGTATAGTTCTTCATATTCTCTCTTCAGTGATCTGCTTACTCACATAATCTGTTCCTTGATGCCTGAGGCCGGGCGCTCAGGGCCGAGGCACTGGGACATCCCCGAGGGATGGAATGAGGAGGGGGTGGGAGGGGAGTTTAGGACGAGGGACATATGTACACCCATGGCTGATTCACATGAATGTACGGCAAAAACCACTACAATACTGTAAAGTAATTAGCCTCCAATTAAATTCATTTACAAAAAAAAAGAGAAATAGATTTTCTTTCTCTTAATAACATACAGAATTTCACCTTGTTAAAATTAATACCGTGCTTCCCCGATGGCTCAGTGGTAAAGAATCTGCCTGCAGTGCAGGAGAAAGGGGTTTGATCCCTGGGTCAGGAAGATCCCTTGGAGAAGGAAAAGGCTACCCACTCCAGTATTCTTGCTGGGAAATCTCATGGACAGAGGAGCCTTATGGGCTACAGTCCATGGGGTCACAAAGAGTAAGACATCACCTAGTAAGTAAACAACAAGAATATAATTGATATTATTTTTTAAATTTTATGCGGGTATTTTTTCCCTTCAAAGATGAAGCTTGTTAACATGTATATAATCAAATTAACGCATCTGTCCATCTTATGCTCATTCTACACTGTAGCGTCACATTAAGTTCTAAGAATATGCACACATATAGTCCTGGTGGCTAATTTTTATTATCAAAAATATCTTGTCAGGCCTCACGCCTTTACTTTTCCATACAACTGTTAGGCACATTTTGTCTATTTAAAAAGAGTTAATGAGATTTTGCTTAAAACTGTATTAGAAATATGTACTGATATGGGAGGAATTACCCCTTTATTTATTATTGCCTTATTAATCATTTTTACATTTGGGGTTTTCATTCTGTTCTTTGATAGACGATTACTTTTTAAATATAGTTTACCTCGATTTGCTTATCCTTGGGTATATTATAATGTTTGTTGCTGTAAATAAAAATTTCCCCTTATTTTTATACGAAAAATTTTATACTAAAAGTCCTGCTAACTGTTTCACGTTGAATCTTTTGGGTTTTCTAGTACAGAAGCATCTCATTTGTAAATAAATAATTCTTTCTTTTTCCTTAGGACATGTTGTAAAATGCTGAATACCAGAAATTACAAAAGTTAGTCACTCAGTTGTTTCCAACTCTTTGCAACCCCGTGGACAGTAGCCCCACCAGGCTCCTCTGTCCCTGGGACTTTCCTGGCAAGAATACTAGAATGGGTTGCCATGCCCTCCTCCAGGGATTCTTCCCAACCCAGGGATTAAACCGATGTCTCCTGCATTGCAAGTGGATTCTTTATCTCTGAGCTACCTGGGGAAGCCCACTTCATAACATAAATGAGTCTAATGGTAGCTAAGAAAACTTAAGATTTGAAAAAACAGTCTTATAGTAGGTATAATGGAAGATGACTAGTAGGGACACAGCAGTATTTAAAGCTGTTAATCTCGGAAAAGGCACACATGTGCAACTCGACCCTCCTTATTAAGAACACTGAACTCACATTCAACGGCAGTGTCCTCTCCACGGGCCTCAGAGCCTCTGGAAAACCCCACTCCCCGAGTGCGGGAGAGGGAAATGAAGAAGAATATTATTAGGAATAATAATTATTGGAATGTAATTATTATAGGAATATACCATTACTATTATTAGGACCTCAAAGACCCTGAAAGAGCTCCAGAGACCCCAGGGGATCACAGACCACAGTTTGAGAACTCTGCTATAGGTGACTCCCTTCAGAAACTTCAGAGATGCTGGTCCTGGAGGCAGAGTCCGGGGCAAAACCCCCAAAGGCCGCTGGGGCTTTCCCACAGCCTTTGGGGCTTCCAACCCTGGCTTAGGAGGCTGCGTGCTTTGCAGAGGAAAAGCCTCACAAGCTGCGGGCCTTCTCCGCAGCTGCAGGCTCCGAAACAGGAGACGCCCGCGGGCAGCCCCAGCCAGTCCTGCTTCTTGGAGCTCTTCCTTGGTTCCCAGGGGTGTGCTGAGTGCACCGTCAGTTTCACACACGTGCAGGCCATTCTGGAGACGGTCGTAAACATGTGGACCATACTGACTCAGTAATGGGGACATTTTGGCTCCAGACTGTGCTGAACTTTGCCCATTCCAGAAATATCCTGTAAGACATTCCCAAGGTTCTGAGTGATGCAAACCACATTTATCTACTTAACAGAGACAAAAATGAGGCCAAAGCAGGATCTCAGCTTCCCGAGAAGAAAGATGCGGGAACAGCAACCCTCCTGAGAAGCCCCCTACCCCCGGGGCTCAGCACTCCCTCTCTGCAGCGACAACTCGAGGAGAGTGCTGGGGAGACAGCAGCGGGGCGCCCCCCGTTGTCCCAGGCCTGCGAGCTGGCCGAGCCCTTCCTCGGCTCTTGCTGGGGGACATCAGTGCGTTCACCGCAGAGGAGAGGAGCTGACGTGAGACCGTTGTCCTGAAGCACCATCTGCCTTTCTGTCTCACGAGGGAGCTTCCTGGCTGTGTGTTCAGCTCGCCCAGCCCTGACAAAGGACCACAGACAGGGCGGCTTAAGCCACACACGTTCACCCCTCACGGTCTCGAAGCCGGACATCCAAGATCAAGGTTTTGCCAGGGCCTGGTTCCTTCCGAGGCTTCTCTCCTGGGCTTGGAGACGTCACCTTCTCCCTGTGACCCCGTGTGGTCCTCCTGTGTGTGTCTGTGACCTCACTCCTCATAGGGATGCTGGTCCTGTGGGATCAGTGACCCTAGAGACCTCCTTTTAACTTAACCACCTCTGTAAAGGCCCCACCTCCAAACACAGTCACAGGATCCTGGGTGCTGAGACCCAAACGTGATTCGGGCCAGAGAACTGTCTCTCCTGTGACCCCCTACACTCCCCGAAGTGTTTTACATGTGAGTCGGGCAGCCAACACGTCCAGCCCACGCACCTCTGATTCGGCAGCACTTAGAAAGTTTCCTGGCCCGTGATGAGGGTTCAATATGCACTTGTTGAAAATATGAAAGTTCTGCAAATACTCACATGAAGATCTATCAGCATCACACAGATGAAAAATAGTAAAACAGAAGCCTGCTTCCCAGTGGCTCAGTAATATGGTTTCTTAGTAATAAATGACCATTTATTCTCATACAAATTACCATGAAGTCCTAGAAAGGATTGTTACATTGCTATGAATTATTATGCCTTAAATTATTCTCTTAGTGGTAACAAAATAACCCTATGGATTTACTTAGTGTCTTTTCCCTATTTTAAAGATAAAGGAACTAAACAAACTTTTATAGCATCCTTTTCAGAACCAGATTTAGGACCCATTTGCAAGTTGCTCTCTGAGTAGAGCGGATTTTAAACTGCGCCCTCCCTGGAGGACGTGTCCCCTCAGAAGTGACAGCACTTAGGGGAGCCACAGCGCGTGCAGATCAAAGGGAAAAGGGTTTCGGCCAAAATGTCCCCACACACGCTGGCACGTGATTCAATTTCATATGTGAATGGACTTCAAAGTGCGAGTGTTCACAGCAGGAAATTAGGCAACTCTGGTGGACTCTTCCTCTCTCTCAACAGCAAAGCAACAGGGCGCCTCCCCACGAACCCCAGAATCTGGACCTGTACCTGGAGGTACCAAGGTGCATCTCTGACTGCAAGTAAGCGTGCACGGGGTCTGGAAAATTATTCCTCCTGGAAAACCAGGGGGAAAATGACCTCGAAAAACAAGGCGGTTCTGAACTCCACAAAACTGGCTGGGCGCTGCAGAAGTCCAGGAGCTCTCGCTGCGGACCAGAGGGCTCTGGACACACGGATCCGTGAGGCCCCAGGAGCCAGGGCCGTGGAAGCAGAAGGGCGGCTGCGCAGCTGCCCTGGGCCATCCCGTTTCAATGCCGTGCGGACAATCTCTCTGCCACATTCAGACCAAAGCACAATTTTAGGAAATGCAAACAACCTGGGGTCCCACTGCCCTGCAGATAACCTGGCCTACAACAATGCAGCCTGGAGAAAGACGTCACTCCAAGAAAGGGCACGGGAAAAGGAACTTGTGAAAATAAAATGCTCCCATTTCAGGAACCAAGTCGATGCGACCTGGGTGATCCCTGCCCAGGTGGTCCCCCACCACCCGCACCCCCCGCCCGCCCCAGGAGCAGGAGCTCAGTTTTAGCTCAGAGGCCCTTCATCACCATCACCTGCTAAGTGGCCCTCGTGGGGAACGACGCCAGGAAGCCTGAGACACATCCTCAGAAAGAGGACAGCACCCCCCCTCCCCCTGCCCAGCCACACCAGGCTCGGACACAGGCAGGGGCAGGCGAGTCCTCCTGGAGCCCCCTCCCCGGCACCATGGGCAGGCCCACGGCCAGAGGACCATTCGTCGGAATTTCATTCAAAACAGAAAGTATTTGAAAATCTTATTTTCAGGTTCAAATGGTGATAACCCAGAAAAGCAGGAAACCTTTGATTTTGTTTTGTTTGTTTGGATTTTCTTTTCTTTGTCCCCAGACAAAGGGAATTCTTTTAAGCATAAGGAGTTTCGCAAACTTTCATCAAGCTGCTGAACACAAAGCACTGAGGGCAGTTCTGGGCCTTGAGAAGCTGGCGTTCGCTCAAGATCAAACAGGAACAACAAGAATGCTGAAGCGCGGCGCTGCTGCCAGGGGGAATCTGAAGTGAAAACGAGGCCAGGAGAGTGTGCGGGACGAACGACACGGTCGTGTCATCAGCGGCCAAACAGAGCGGACAGAGCCGGAGCGCTCCGGCTGGGGTGTCCATCCCGCCTGACCCTCACCCCCACCGGGGGTCCGCCGCTGGAGGAGCAAAGTGGAGGCTGGGAGCCCGATCAGCAGCCACCACATTGAGCCCAGCGCTGGGGGGACCCCTCCATCCCCAGACTCTGAACCAGCCTCTGCCATCCACACCTCCTTGAGCATACATTCTCCTATCTCAAAGTGAAGACAAAATGCCATTTTATAACTTAGGCATTGCAAAGCAGAGACTCTGGGTAACATCTGAAATGAGAAGTCCCAAGTAGGATCGGGAAGGAAGGAGAATTCACGTCGACTCCGCAGCAAACCCACGCTACTTACATCCTACCTGGTTTCTAAGCACTAGCCGGACACGCTGTGGTCAGCGCTTTATCAGACTCACTCTTGTAAACAGCAACCATCGTTCCAGCTCTTCACCGTGAGCCTGAGGGTCCAGGGAAGGGAAAGCCAGGCTGGAGGAAATGGATCACTTTTACACTCTCTCCACCATCAGCTCTGAAACGAGGGCTTCTCCACTCACACGAAAATTCTTACTTTTCAGTCCTCATCTCTTTGCAAATGTTTTGATTTCACCAAAAAAAAAAGACCCATCAAGACTAAGAATTAAGACTTCATCCCTACATACAGCCCTTCCTCCTTCACCTAGTTTTCAGCTTACTTACTCAGATACAAGTCTCCAACGTTTCACAGGCCCCAGGTTGGGACAAAGAGCAAGAGGGAAGGTAGAAGCCATCCAGCTTCGTCACAAACCCGAGGAGTTGTCACCCTCTTAGATCAGGACCACATGGGGTTTCTGGAACATTGAACATTCATTGGAAGGATTGACGCTGAAGCTGAAAGTCCAATACTTTGGCCATCTGATGCGAAGAGCTGACTCATTGGAAGAAAGAAAAAAACCCTGATGCTGGAAAAGATTGGGGGCAGGAAGAGAAGGGGACAGCAGAGGAGGAGATGGCTGGATGGCATCACCGACCCAATGGAGATGAGTCTGAGCAAGCTCTGGGAGTTGTTGATGGACAGGGAGGCCTGGCGTGCTGCAGTCCATGGGGTCGCAGAGTTGGACACCACTGAGCTGAACTGTCCTAATCACAGCCAATGTGGAAGCCGCATGTCCACATCGCCGCATCAGGGCTGTGTGGCAGGAACGCATCTCACCCCACGGTCCAGGGGGAGGGAGACGTGAGTGACGATGTGGGTCCTGATGAAGCGGCCCCACAAGACACTGCGGGTCCAGACAGAAAGCTGAGCTGGAAGGGCTGACTGTGCGGCCTCGGGGAGAGTAGCTAATAAAAGTGCTGGTGAGCTGATGCTTTCCGTGCCCAGACCCGTGACGTCAGCATTCAGTATGCACACTGGGGCTGCTTACCACCCCACAAGCTGGAAGATGGGGAGACAGGGGTGAAAAAGCGGTTTCCAGAGCTAAAATACAGTTACTCACCTGCCAACACCCTGCGGACTCCGTGTCCAGGTCCTTTCCAGCCAAAAGCACAGTCTGGTGTCCTAAGTGGCCCAAACCACCCTGATTCCATCCTCCATTCTTACGCCCATCTGAGCCAGGATTGGGCGGATCTCCAGGGAACAGCTGCTCGTCCGTGTCCCAGTGCCTGCAGCCAAGGGGAGGAAAAGCACCGGGGGTGTGAGGGGAGGAGAGGGAGAACCCCAAGCTTCGGGCCTCTCGGCAGGGGCATGCAGGGAGCCCACGTCAAAGCCGGCCCTTCACCCCCTACCTCCCGCGAACAGCATCAATCTGCTCCCCTCCCTACCCTTCGCCCAGCCCAGCCCTGGGCTGCTTGCTGCGTGCAGCATACCCCAGAGATGGGGGGCCCAGCTGTGCCTGACCCTTAGGGGGGCACGCTCGGAAAACGTGTGCTGACTGAGCAAGGCAGGTGCTCCCCACCCCACGCCCCTGCTTCTGCAGCCCATGGANACCCTTCGCCCAGCCCAGCCCTGGGCTGCTTGCTGCGTGCAGCATACCCCAGAGATGGGGGGCCCAGCTGTGCCTGACCCTTAGGGGGGCACGCTCGGAAAACGTGTGCTGACTGAGCAAGGCAGGTGCTCCCCACCCCACGCCCCTGCTTCTGCAGCCCATGGAAAAGGTGCCAACCCGCGTGCTGCCTCGGGCAGGAAACGCGCGTGTCTCCCTCCAGCCCAGGCAGCAGCTGTCTTATCGCTCAGGAACCCAGGAAGGGGGCCCTGTCCGTCAGACGCACTGTCCCCCTGATGGACAGACACTGCAGACGCCTTTGTATGATCCCCTCAAACTCCACACTCACCTCTGAGTGTTTGCATTGGAAAGAGGTAATGAAGATGGCATCTGTCTTAAACTCACTGGCAACACAATACTTAGTGATGACATTCTGGAAACGTTCTCATTAAATCAAGGGGAGGGGCCAGGGAATAAGATGCCCACGCCCACCAGCGTCATTGACCGTTGTCCAGATGTCGCGGCCAGTGCGGTAAAGCGTGACGCACAGACACGAGGTGCAGCGTTTGGCTGTGTTTCCCAGACGTGCTCCTGGGAGCTCTGCCCCTCTGAAACGTTAAAGAAAGTTAAACAGTTTCTTCGCTTCAAGACTTCTGAAAGCCTTAAAAATCCTGACATTCACTACGAGTCTCCAAGAGGGGACCCACCATCCAGCGTTTCTCAAGGGTTTTTTTTTTTTTTGTATTTGATCTTTTTTTTTAATATTTATTTTTATTTTTTTTCTGTCTTAGGTGTACATGAGTTCAAAGTTTTAAATACTGAGTTGTTTTTCCCTCTTAGAACTTGAGAAGTCCTGTGTTCTTTGGGACATTCTTTGGGAAGCTCTGACTATATTTGTTTCTAGTCTGCAGATATTTTAATTTATGTATTTAGTCAAATATATCCATTTCTATGAACTAAAACAGTAGCTTAAAATAAGAGCTTTAGAGTGAATAAAAATAATATTAAGTAAAAACCTTTTTAGGTTTGAACCTAGACTGACTGAGGGAATGATCCTTCACCTTCCTGGAGCTTAAGCAAAGATCATGATATCTCCCTTACAAAACACTGTACCTATTAGATAATTTATGTAAAGTTGCTTACCCTCAGATATATTTTAAAATTCCAGTGAAAACAACCACGAGTTATCACCCTTGTTAAAATAATCAAAACTAAGAAACAGGTAACAAGGTAGGTCCTCTTTCATCATAGCAGGTGAGGCTATGAATTGTTGTAACTGTTGGAGAAAGAAATTTGTTTAATCAAGAGCCACAAAATTATTCATATCTTTTAATTTAGTCATTTCATTTCTAGGGTAAAAATTACAACAACGATGTTTGTTGAAGCTTTCTTATGGTAACGACACTTTGTGAAGAATGTTGACGTCCATCAGCAGTGTGTGTGCTAAGTCAGGGCCAGCTCTCTGCGATCCCGTAGACGGTAGCCCACCAGGCTCTTCTGTCCATAGCACTTTCCAGGCAAGAATCTTGAGGTGGGTTGCTGTTTCCTCCAGCCATCAACACAGAACTAACGAAATAACTCGCTTTACAGGCACTACACGTTCCTCGTTTGCGGGCTGCCCCTCTGCGCTGCTTCTTACTCTGCACAGTCCAGTCCTGTTGGGAGGAAATACTCGCCACGTGGAGATCCAGGAGCCAGAGACTCCCTTCTTCCCACACGCGCAGGGCCAGCGCCTGAGTCAGACTCACACGGAGATCACCATCTCGGGACGCGGCGTCCCGAGCCGATGAAGAATCATTCGTTCATCAGTGATATGAAATCCGCTGCCGTCACTATTTCCTGATATATTTTTGTGTATGTGGAACGTTAATGTTTTTCTAGGTCTCACCAGACATTTGTCCAGCTTATTATTCTTTTCCAAGAAACATCTTTTGGTCTGTAAATCATCTCCGTACTGGAGGAGCAAGTTGTCCACTGTATCAACATCTGCCATGATCGGTACAATTTCCTCCTTCTTGAATTCAGAAGGTATTGCCTTGCACTCACCGACCCCATGTCTTTTGAATTTCTTCCATAATGAGTTCTGGCTCCCAAGGTGGAAGCCAGAAAGAAATTCGTCTTCCCAGCCCCCTGCACTAGGTTCCCCTGAGATTTACTCTGCCAGCCAGACCCCTCTGAGACAGAACAGGTGGGGGAACGGGCACCAGGCCTGCGACGGAGGCCCTCCTCCCTGGCCCGGGGCCTCAGAGGCCTGAGTTAGTCCAGGAGACCCTGATGTCCATGGTCAGGGTTTGAGGCGCTCCTTCCTCAGCTGTCTGTGCTGGGATTTGATGTCCTTCTGGTGACGCAGCTTCTGAAACGGACTCTGCAGCCCTCCCAAACCACAGCCTTCAAGGAGCCTCACTAAATGCCTCCTCCACTGAATGCAGCCTGGGTGGGCACTGTCGCTTCTCAGTGAAAATTCAGACTCATGTGCCGCTTCTTTGGATGGTTCTACCAGCCTTTCGCGCTTCCTGGATTTGGCCACTAGCTTCTTTGCTCGCCCTTCTTACATGTGCTCGCAAGCCCAGTCACATCCAACTCTCCGTGACCCCATGGACTGTAGCCTGCGGGCTCCTCTGTCTGCGGGATTCTCCAGGCAAGGATGATGGCTTGGGCTGTCATTTCCTCCCCCAGGGTATCCTCTCAACCCAAGGATCCAACACGCGTCTCTTGCGACTCCTGTGTTGGCAGGTGGATCCCTTACAACTGCTGCCACCTGGGAACCCTCCTCCTTCTTGATTTCTGGTAACTGGTTCCGAGGCTGCCAGCTTCCCCCCGAGTTCTGCTTTGGCTGCCCTTTCTCACGGACTGTCTTCTCTGTGGTCAGCTCTCAGCATTTCACAGTTTCTCTTATGACAAGCTTTGCAACTCAACAATCACTTCATAATTGGGGGGATGCTCCCATACATTTTTAGGCTCCCTTCCTTATGTTCTTGTTAGGCACATCTGAGTCCGCTGCACTGTGGCGAGTGAACGCGATTCATATGATGTAGATTCTTTGAAATTTGTTGAGATTTCCTTTGTGGCCCAGGACACAGTCAGCTTTTGTGAATGTTCCACATGCGCTCAAACAGATGTGTCTTCTGTTTGACTGTGATTCCGTCACCAGTGGTTTCCAAACGGAGTTCAGCTGACAAGCTGCATCAGCTGCGTGTGAATCACTGGCTTAAAGCAGAGTACCGCAGGCCTCACCCTCAAATACTACATCTAAATCTTGACTCTGTGTGCTCACCACACCTTAGCTAATGCTGGTGACAGTTTTAGGGGGCCCTCTCTTCTTCTCTTACCCCACTCTGCCCCCACATTCAGACAGGAACAGAGATTCAATTTCACACGAATAGAATCTTACAATTTTGAAAAATCCGATCCCATAGCCTCCCACACTACATTTTCTTTGACACTCAAATCATTTACTTCAGGTTCTTCTTCCCCAGTGGCCCAGATGGTAAAGAGTCTGCCTGCAATGCAGGAGACATGGGTTCGATCCCTGGGTCAGGAGGATCCCCTGGAGAAGGGAATGGCAGGCAACCCGCTCCAATATTCTTGCCTGGAGAATTCCACGGACAGAGGAGCCTCGCAGGCTGCAGTCCATGGGGTCGCAAAGAGTCAGACACTGGTATGCTCATTTTTCACCCTAAAAGCCTCCCTCATACTTTCTATCCTGAGTGCCTTTCCCCTACTTCCTTCTTACGGAACCCAGATTTCATTTCTTGATCCAATGAAACCATGTGATTTAGGGAAGACTACATTGGAGAAGGAAATGGCAACCCACTCCAGTGTTCTTGCCTGGAGAATCCCAGGGACGGGGGAGCCTGGTGGGCTGCTGTCTGTGGGGTCGCACAGAGTCGGACACGACTGAAGCGACTTAGCAGCAGCAGCAGACCCCATTTCAGACTCCAAAGGAGGACTCTTAGTAGGCCAGCCCACTGCATTTGCCCAGGACTGGATGGATCATCCGTGAAAGCTCTTCCATGGAGACTGCTACCAGCACAGAGGGAGTACGGGACCTAGCCTAGCTCCAGAAGGGAGCAGAGGCTAACTTTCCTTCCACTGCTGCAGACCCTCCCCATACGTGTCTTTCTGAACGTGAAGCAGAGATCCAGACACAGCTGTCTTACAGCCATGGCATAAACGTGTCCTAGGACTCAGTGGATTCTGTGGCCAGCAGAGCAGAAAGACAGAGAATCTGGGGTCTTGCTGACATCTCTGGGCTGTTAACAGAGCCCGTTCCAAAGCCTGTCCTACATAAGATTCCCGAGTTAGTGTGTTAGGAAGGGTTTCTGCCACAGCCTGGGTCGTCCTTATGGGTTTCTGGTTCCCTTCACAAACCACTTTTGATTTCCAAGCCTGACTCTCTCACCTACTTAACAACCACAAGAAAGCTCCCTCATCAACTTCCTTGAGACCCTGTGCTCAACTCTCAGCTTCACACCACGGCAGGCACCTCCATGCCTTTTAGCAGAGTGGCCCCCTCTGCGCCTCCCCAGGAGCCTGAGTTCCAGACCTGCACACGCACCCACCACAGTCAAGTGAGCCCTGAACTAAATGGGGTCTCCTCCAACCCCTCACTGACCCACCCCAGCCACAGAGCCAGACTTGCGCGCTACAGAGTTCAGGAACAATGTGCCTGTGTGGCCAAAACGAGAAAACAATCAGCCTATCTGCAAACATACGCCAGAAAAATATGAGTGCCTCATGGAAAATGGGGAGACGAGACAGTCAAAAGTTCTGTAAGCAGGCCTTCCCTGGCGGCTGGGCGGCCAGGACTGTGTGCTCCCAGCGCAGGGCTGGGGTCCTGACTCTTGTCAGAAAACTAGGTCCCGCGTGCTGCAACTCAGAAAGAGTTCACATGCCATCTCTAAAAATCTCACATCTCACAAGAAAAAGACCCCGCATGTCACAATGAAGACCCAGCACAGACAAATAAATATATTAATTAAACATTTAAAATGTTTATCCTTGCCTGGGAAATCCCATGTTCAATCCTTGGGTTGGGAAGATCCCCTGGAGAAGGAAGTGGCAACCCACTCCAGTGTTCTTGCCTGGAGAATTCCATGGACAGAGGAGCCCGGCAGGTTACAGTCCATGGGGCCACAAAGAGTTGCACACGACTGAGCAACTTTCATTTCATTTCATTTCAAACATTTAAAATAAAGCTTTGTGGCCCCATAAGCTATACTATGGGGTCTGTGCCATCTATGGGGTGGTGCAGAGTCGGACATGACTGAAGCGACTTCAGTTCAGTTCAGGCGCTCAGTCGTGTCCGACTCTTTGCGACCCCATGAATCGCAGCACACCAGGCCTCCCTGTCCATCACCAACTCCCGGAGTTCAGACTCACGTCCATCGAGTCGGTGATGCCATCTAGCCATCTCATCCTTGGTCGTCTCTTCTCCTCCTGCCCCCAATCCCTCCCAGCATCAGAGCCTTTTCCAATGACTTAACTCTTTGCATGAGGTGGCCAAAGTACTGGAGCTTCAGCTTTAGCATCATTCCTTCCAAAGAATGGGCCGATCTCCTTGAGAATGGACTGGTTGGATCTCCCTGCATTCCAAGGGACTCTCAAGAGTCTTCTCCAACATCACAGTTCAAAAGCATCGATTCTTCGGCACTCAGCCTTCTTCACAGTCCAACTCTCACATCCATACATGACCACTGGAAAAACCATAGCCTTGACTAGACGGACCTTAGTCAGCAATGTAATATCTCTGCTTTTGAATATGCTATCTAGGTTGGTCATAACTTTTCTTCCAAGGAGTAAGCGTCTTTTAATTTCATGGCTGCAATCACCATCTGCAGTGNAATTCCAAGTAGTTAGGAATCCATGCTTCCACCACTGAGGGCCAGGTTTAATCACTGCTCAGGGAGGTCAGGTCCTGCAAGATGTGTAGCCAAAAAGGGAAGTTTGGTGGCATCCTGTGACCTAGGAGAGTGGTGGATATTGGTTGGGGCAGGGCTGACGGCCTGAACGAAGAAGAGGGCAGAAGGCAGACGCGAGGACCGCCAGTCACTGATGCCTCCCTCATCCCAAACGCCTGTCCCTGGCGGGGGCTCGTCAGCCCAGGCACCCTGATCCTCGGTACCCTCGACATCCGGAGACGGCTCCTCAGGGCCTTGTCTCTGCTGCTCCATCTGCCCTATCTCCCCGTGGCTGCGTCTCTGGACCGTCACGTCCAGGTCAATGACAGCGCCAGGTCCTCCATGGCTGACCCCTGCCGGACATCCCTCTCTCCACTGCGTCACCCTGCTCTGTTATCCCCTCCAGTACCGAACATGCTACCCCCGGGATGACTGTGATTATCTGAGCAAAGGCAGACACAGGAGAAGCTCTGGAACCCAAAAGCCCTCTGGAAGGAGGCTCGCATTTATCAGGGAAGCCTCCGTTCATCATGTCCCCCTCTGCGCCAGGCAGCCGAGGGCTCACAGTCACAGGAGACGCTCATACCTGAGACGGTGGGGACCGGCTCTGCAGTGGGGACCACTTCCTTGTCCCCGAGCTCTTCCTGGGGACCCCTACCTCAGCCTCTTTAGTTTTAGCTGAAGGTGGTGTCCAAGCAGAAGGCTTGGCCATTTCAGGGAGTGACTCTGTTTTCCTGGGTCTCTCCCGTGTATTCAGCACATAGACAAGTTGTTGAATTTATGTTTGCTCTTCTCTCTTTTTTTCCTTTTCTCNCTCTTCCTGGGGACCCCTACCTCAGCCTCTTTAGTTTTAGCTGAAGGTGGTGTCCAAGCAGAAGGCTTGGCCATTTCAGGGAGTGACTCTGTTTTCCTGGGTCTCTCCCGTGTATTCAGCACATAGACAAGTTGTTGAATTTATGTTTGCTCTTCTCTCTTTTGTTCCTTTTCTCTTGTTTAGTCATTCAGTCGTGTCCGACTCTTTGTGACCCCATGAACTGCAGCACGCCAGGCCTCCCTGTCCATCACCAACTCCTGGAGCTTGCTCAAACTCATGTCCATTGAGTCAGTGACGCCATCCAACCATCTAATCCTCTGTTGTCCCCTTCTCCTCCTGCCTCCAATCTTTCCCAGCATCACGGTCTTTTCCAATGAGTCAGCTTTTCACATCAGGTGGTCAAAGGGGCACTTCAGCTTTCTATTGCTAATTTACCTTTTATTACAGGGGGTTCAGCCATGGGACTGAGGGGAAGCCATTTCCCTTCTCCCGCGCTACCATCAAGAGGGTTCACCATGTGCCTTCACTTTGCTCTTACCTGAAAGGTTGTCTTGCACATAACTATTTGTCGTCTGTTTCCTTGAACTTAAATTTTAAAAGTGAACACTTTGACTGTCCCCTCCCTGAATGTTCCCCAGCACAGCACCTAGACCTGTGCCTCGCACAGAGTGGTACTTAAAGCTGGTCTGAGAACCACGGAATGAAATGAGAGCTCCAGGCTCTGGCCAGACCCCGCCCCCACCTGCGGTGAGGTGAGCACACAGCGGTCCGGCCCCTCTGCTTCCTCCTGGAGGCCTCATCTACGTGAGTGGGCTTCTGTCAAGCAGCTGGGGAGGTGACCAGAGGGTCACAGGAGTTCCAAGCAGCATCCTTGCTTATGACCTTTACTGAGCACCCTGGAAGGGCTCCGGGTGCTGGAGGCTGACCCCACACCTGCATGGGGCCAACCGCAGAGAAGTGACTGCTCCAGGCCAGCCCCAAGTGGGAGGGACATGAGACGCTGTCACTCATAGGGAGGAGGGGAGACAAGTTGCTGGGCAAACAGAAAAACATATCTAGAAATCTCGCTAGAGAACACAAAGGTTTTAAGGCACATTTTTTTCACCGCTCTCCAGTGTCCTGCTCTCTTGAAACTCCCGGTTATTGATGAAGGGGTAGACCTGTTTGACCTCAGGGCTCACTCTTCTTGCAGTGACTCCTCTTTCCTTGTTTCAAGCGGTGAAGACGTGTTTGCCTCTCTCCCTCTCCAAAGGATTAATGGGAGGTTAATAGACATGTCTTAAGTTGATGAAAGTGAAAGAGGAGAGTGAAAAAGTTGGCTTAAAGCTCAACATTCAGAAAACTAAGATCATGTCATCCGGTCCCATCACTTCATGGGAAATAGATGGGGAAACAGTGGAAACAGTGTCAGACTTTATTTTTGGAGGGCTCCAAAATCACTGCAGATGGTGACTGCAGCCATGAAGTTAAAGGATGCTTACTTCTTGAAAGGAAAATTATGACCAACCTAGATAGCATATTCAAAAGCAAAGACATTACTTTGCCAAGAAAGATCTGTCTAGTCAAGGCTATGGTTTTTCCTGTGGTCATGTATGGATGCGAGAGTTGGACTGTGAAGAAGGCTGAGCACCGAAGAATTGATGCTTTCGAACTGTGGTGTTGGAGAAGGCTCTTGAGAGTCCCTTGGACTGCAAGGAGATCCAACCAGTCCATTCTGAAGGAGATCGGCCCTGGGTGTTCTTTGGAAGGAATGATGCTAAAGCTGAAACTCCAATACTTTGGCCACCTCGTGCGAAGAGTTGACTCATTGGAAAAGACTCTGATGCTGGGAGGGATTGGGGGCAGGAGAAGGGGATGACAGAGGATGAGATGGCTGGATGGCATCACCGACTCGATGGACGTGAGTTTCAGTGAACTCCAGGAGTTAGTGATGGACAGGGAGGCCTGGCATTTTGTGATTCATGGGGTCCCAAAGAGTTGGACGCGACTGAACTGAACTGAACTGAAGTTGTTCACTTTCTCTAGAAAAGACAAACTGAGTCACAAGGAAACACAATGCAAGCCATCACACAAAAGGGAGATTTAGAATGTTAAAGTCATTTACATTTTCAAAATTTAAACCTTTTCTTAAAGGTTTTAACTTTTTCATGAAGGTGACTTTGATGCTGTGACTGAGCGTCTCAAAATCAGAAGTCAGAGAACTGATCCCTCAGCTGAGAACGAGAACTATAACCTTCTGAAGGATGCTGTCTACATCGCCCAGCTCTGGTCCTCACCTCATAGTGACAGCCAAGCTCCAGACATCAACTGAATTGTGGCCTCCAAAACGATTTCCTGGTTAGAAAGGGATTGGGAATACATTACAATGAAATCAAGAAACCTCAAATCACCTAATATTTTCACATTACTACAGACACACATTTGCAAATATTGAAAAATAAAAGCAAAAAAAAAAAACAAAACCTTATTTTCCAGTCATACTTACCTGCTAGATACGTCTACAGTCTTTTCCTTTTTCTTAAATCCCTATGTCCGTAAAATACACAGGAAAGCTTTTCTGGTAACTGACTCTCAAATGCAAAGGTCTCCAGGCTCAGCCCTGTCCAGCAGCCCCCCACCCCCTGCCGTGTTCACAGGTAGAAGCCGCAGGAGGGAAAGGCTGCTGTCCCATCCCCCCCACAGGGTGCCACCGGGCCCTTCCCTCTGCCTGACGCCAGGACACACCCTCCACCCCACCAGCGGCCGCGCTTCGCCTGGGGGGACCGCGGGCTGAGCCGCTTCCCCTGGAAAGGGCTCCCCACGGAGGCAGCAGCCCTGCCCCCTCCCGGACACCAGCCAGACCCCCAGCGCATTCAGGCTCGCTGTCCACCAGACCTGCGGAGGCCTCCACCCCAAACCCTGTCTGCCCAGTGCCCCTTGACCCCAGCAGACCAGGTGCTGGGGGACGTGCTGTGCATTTTCAGATCCCAAACAGTTTCCTTTCAGTGGGGGTGGGGCCAGGACCCAGAGCTCCTTTTGCTGAGTGGAAAGTTGATGAAAGGAAACCACCACAGTTTTTTAGATTCTCAGCATATTTTAACTCCAGAGACTTGAAGATGAAATGAGCGACAGTGACTTGTCCAGTGCGTCCCTCTCTTTGAAAGCCAAGCACTGCCCACGTCTGGGTCTCCTCTGCCCAGGGCCTCCAGCGCCCAACCCACTCTCTCTCACTAGCTAAACACCAAACAAGAACGGCGTTTGCTTTTTCCAAAAACGCACTCTCCTTCCAAAGGAAAAATAAAATTCAGAATGTATCCCGGGTCTGCATTAATGGGGCAAGTTTGGACTTCCCTGGTGGCTCAGACAGTAAAGCGTCTGCCTGCAATGCCGAAGACCGGGGTTCGATCCTTGGGTCAGGAAGGTCTCCTGGAGAAGGAAATGGCAACCCACTCCAGTGATCCTGCCTGGAGAATCCCATGGATGGAGGAATCTGGTGGGCTACAGTCCATGGGGTCGCAAAGAGGATTGAGAGACTTCTTTCATGAGTCGTTCATACATGGCTGAGTGGTGTGAAAACACTTTGCAAAGCCACCAGCCTGGAGACGAAACTTCAGCTGCGAAAGTGAGCAATGCGAAGAAGGAACGAAACGCCGCCAGCGAGGAAAAGCGGTTCCGTGCCGGACTGTTTCAGGAGTTTACCTGCGCGACTGATTTCAGTGGCCCTCAGGCTGCGAAGGCGTTTCTACAGGTGAAACGCTCTCGGACGAGGTGCCTTCGGTCGCCCGCAGAGAAGCCAGACGCCCCAGAGGCCAGAGTCTGAAAAGGCCGTTGATGCCTCAGGTGAACCCGCGTCTCTCCATTTCCCCATCCTTCCGCTTTTCTTTCCTTAAGACACTTAAGAATCTGCATGTGATGAGGCTCAAGAGGGGGACTTCCTCTTCTCCCTTCTGCGCCGCCGGGGCGGGGGTTCCGCGCGGCACCGCCGTCCTGCAGGCGGGGCGGATAGGCCACGCCGGCCCCGAGCGCAGCTGACAGCCGAAGAGCGGCCGCGTCCGGTCGGCCTTTCCGGGCAGTATCTGGGGATGGCGCAGCGGATCACCAGACGCGGACACTCGGAAGGCGCGCAAACGAAAACTCTCCATCCCTGGCTGCCACACTCGCCGCCCTCTTTGCCCTGCGGGCGGGTGGCGCTCCCACCCCGGGGGGCACCTCGCCTCGGGGCCGCTGAGGGCTCTGGCCGCGCGCAGCGGCGGGTGTCGAGGCCGAGGCTGGGAAGGGCTGTGCCCCGCGAGCCTGACGCGCCCACGCCCGCGGCCCCGGATCGGCCGTGGAGCCGGGCCCGCCGCACCTGCTCCGCGCTCCGGGCTCCGGCCTGGCGCCCGCAGGTCCCCCGCCAGCCTCTCCGTTCTCCGGTCTGCGTTTCTAACTCCATTCTGACCCTAAATGCGAAAACGAACACGCAGCGCCAGACTTGAGGCGGCGCTGGGACCGGCTCCCCCACCCCGCTCCGGGTCTCTACGGGAAAGCCGCGGGGCCCGCGCCCACCCCGGCCCGAGGGCAGCGGGTCCGCGCCGCGCAATCCATCCCTGAGGTTTGCTGCGCGCCCTCCGCGCGGCGCGCTGTAGGTTCTAGGAGCTCTACTCTCTGAACTCGTTGCTGTTCTTACGACCCCGGTGAGAGAATTGACAAAACGGAAGTCCGCAGACGTGAGTAACTCGCTCGTGGTCGCAAAACGAGTCATGGCGAGGCGCACGGGCGGGGGACGCACGGAGAGACATGAGCTACCCTGGTGCATATTTAATACTCGCTTTTCAAACTGCATGTTACATTTTCCGATCAGAGCTTCGAGAGCCTAGCGGGGTGGCCTGGCGTCACCCGCCGCCCGGGCGCTGGGCTAGACCGGACCGGAGGGCTCTCCGCCTGCCTCGTCGCCCCCCGCAGCACCGCCCAGAGCCCGTGCCTCTCGCAAAGGAGAGATGAGACGGGACGGAGGAAAGTCCGCTGTGAGACCGCGAACGTGGGCCGCTGCTTGGTGGGAGACCGCCGCCGGCGAGGACCCCTTGCCCAGGCGCAGCGCGCAGCTTCGCTTTCTGTCCGCACTGGGCTTCCCCTGTGCTCGCGGTGCAGAGCCGCTGTCGTAGGTTCCACCGGCCCCTGGAGCGCGAGCCCCCGCGCCACACCCGGGCCTCCGGCGCGCCGAGCGTCGTACGCGGGCGCTTGATTTTCTGTGGGCTCACTATCCTCAGGACGATTGGCTCTCTACCCTCCTCGATCGAGTGGGCTCCTCTGCTAGAACTCACGCACACGCACACACGTACACGCACACCGCGCCCCGGTGTCCGCCTGCGTCAGCCGCCGGGGAACCCAACCACCGAGCTGCAAGGGTGCGCTCTGTCCCGGGTGCTGCGAAAGAGTCAGCTCACTCCAGGAGCCGCGAGATCTGGTCCAGGGAAGCCTCCCGCCACCGGGGAGAATTCGCTCTCGGCGGTGAAGCCACGGAGCCCGAACACACCGGAAGAGCCGGAGACCCCGGCACGCAGAGGCGGGCTTAAACTTGCAGACAAAGGACCCATCTTTTCCTTATTAAGAACCCAACCAAACGTGCACGTAAGAGACTGATGAGAGAAGGGGAGCTCCCCGGACCTGAGGCTTCAGAGAACCTTATAACCAAACGGTGATTTTCTGGGTGGGGACAAAAATAACTATACATGGATACATTTCAAAATGTTAATTTTTTCATTTATTTCATCTTTATAGTCACTGTGGGAGGAGACACTTTAAAATTTTTTATTATTCCCATTTTACACACATAGAAAAAAATTTAAGCTCACAGTCTTAAAGAGCTCACCGTCACCAAGAGCAGGTGCAATTGTCAAACAAAGGCCACCTACGAAGTCACATCTCTCCCCACCTGCTCTAGCTGCATTAAGAGGGAAGCTGTGAACGAAGATACCAGGCACAGTTAGGGGGACTGGGGAAAAATCAGACAAATCGAGGGACATCAGAGTTCCGATACACACTGAGCTTTGGGGAGATGGGCCAACCAGGGCCTTCTGGTCTACTCCGTGCCCTTCATGGCCCCCTCACCCCAGCCTCCACGGGCGCTTCTCAACAAAAAGGAAAAAAAAAATTTTTTTTTCCAAGCTGGCTACTGTCTGGTAAATGATTGGAAAGGATGTATGGTCCACTGGGATAAACACACACACACACACATTGCACACTCACATAAGGTGAAAGGACACTTTATACCCAAGTGATCTCACAGGAAAGTGAGTTCTGTATGTGTGATCTGGTGCAGAGGCAGTGTGGGGGTGACTCTGGGGACTGCACAAATGAGTGTCCCCGAGACTCACTGCTGAAGGACACACCAGTGGTGGGAAAGGCTGTCACCCCTCACCAGCTCAGTAGGCAGGGGAGTCTAGAAACTTGGGGCTGGAAGTCACTGGGGGTGAGGGCATCAGAAGAGAGCATTCTGCTTTTAAAACACACATCTCAGCCGGCCTCCAGGTCCCCAAAGGAAGGTGCTTGTCTGCACCAAAATGTAATTTTAGGTACAAGAGAGCCAGAACTGGAGGGCGTGGAGAGGACTAATAAGGGGGATTTTTAAAACACGGTGTCTGTATTTGCCCGGAAATATCTTAGCAAGAAATGAAAATCGAGATGATGGGTGTTGAAGGATGGCTTATGATACACCCTCCACTTCAGAAAAAAATGAGAATGAAAACACCACCTCTTCATGTGTGTGTGTTTTATTTTGTGTGTGAAAGTCACTCAGTCGTGTCTGACTCTTGTGACCCCATGGACACACAGTCCACGGAATTTTCTAGACCAGAATACTGGCATGCATACACTTTCCCTTCTCCAGGGGATCTTCCCAACCAAGGAACGGAACCCAGGTGTCCCGCATTGCAGGCGGATTCTTTACCAGCTGAGCCACAAGCGAAGCCCTTATTTTGTGTAAGGTATACCTGAATAAAGTTAATTTTGAGGAATTTTAAAGTAAAAGACTACATGGAGAAAGCCTTATCTCCTAAACTGTGAAGCTCGCCGCCCCCCCTCCCCCCACGCGGTATCACAGAGGAAGGCCGGTGGTGACAGCTTGGAGCCAGCAGTCCCGGCCTTTTGACTCCCAAGCCCACGTATGCAGCCTGCCCCAAAGGACCCCCAAAACTCCCTTCTGCATTTTGCCAGGACAAATGTAGGGTGCTTTCCTTAGTAAAAAGAAATAATGAAAGCAAATTCCTCTTCCTGTCACTTAGACCCAGGCGAGAAGAGGGGGTCTGCAGTCCCCGGGCGCGAGGACCAAGCGGCCGGCTTGTCCAGTGTCCGGCCGGCGGTCTGTTTGTCGCTTGTTTCCTGCTAGACCTCGGTGGCCAGAGCTCCAGGCGGGCCGCCCCGGCCCCTTCCTGGCGGCGGGAAACCAGAGGGGCCAATCCGAAGCCTGACTTTCTTCTGCAGACCAAGCTGGGTCGCAAGGCAGAGCGCGTTTCCACGGAGGGTCCCGAGCATCTGACGGGCCGTCTTCTGCCTCAACGCGCGAGGGGCCTGGAGAGCAGGGTGTGTCCTAGGGTGGCCGCCCGCCGAGTCCCGAATCCGAGGGGGCGAGCGCCGGACCCAGTCGCCTGGGCCCGGCGGGTCGGGGGCGGCGGGCTGAGCGGGAAGGTGGGGGGCGGCG
>SJYA01002754.1:652330-663636 GCA_006410615.1 Neotragus moschatus
CCCCCCCCCCACCGCCCCCCCCCCCCCCCCCCCCGGGTCGGAGGCGCCGAGAAAGCAAAAGCAAAAGTCGGCAACAGGAGGCCGGCCTCAGGCCCGGGGAGAGGCTGCGGGCGGCCGGCGCTCCATGGGCTCCCGGTGCGGCGGAGCCCTCGCCCAAGTGCAGGCCCCGTTCCCTAACCCTAACCCTGTCTAGAGGCACGACCCTGGGAGAGGGGCGCGTTCTCCCGGCCCCTCTCCCGCCCAGTGTTTTCTGCCCCCTCCGCTCCTCCTGCTACTGCCTGGCGATCAGTTGGCTGGGAAATAACGCGGGGCGGGGGCTGGAAACCAGAAGTGAGGGGGCCCGCGGTGTTTCTGGGCCGGGAGCCCTAGGGCCAGTGCCCAGGACCCGGGCCGGTGGCTGTTAGAGCCCCTCCAGCCTCCAGGAGTAACAGGAACTCAGAAACGGGAGCGTGGCTTCTGGGTGAGCGGCCTGTGCTCCGTGTGTGCGGGTCCCGCAAAACCAAATAGCAAACCAGAATTCCAGAGTCATCCTGTGGCCAAAGCTTGAAGCTAAGACACTCTGGGGCTGGGTTTCCTCTCCCAGGTTTTCAGCAATAGAAAGACAGGCCCACCCGCTTGGAGTCAAAACGAGATGCGTGTTAAAGGACAGTTTTAGGAGTGACAGGCCGGGCCTGAGTGAGCAACGCCTCTGAGGCGTCTGCCTTCTCTCCCTTGCAGTGGGGCTCCCTCGGCACCAGCACCACCCCACGCCTGTGTGCGACAGGAAAGACTTCGTCCTCAACTTCAGCGGCGTCTCCTCCTTCCACCCCTCTGCCAGCGGCCCCTACTACCACCACCACCACCACCAGAGCCTCTGCCAGGACATCAAGCCCTGCGTCCTGTGAACGCAGGGCGGGGCCGGCCCAGGCCCCACTGCCCCCGGCGATGACCGAGGTGGACTCCCAGCGTGGCCCCGCCAGTCACCTGGAGACCCCAGGTGAGCATCTCGCACTGACGTGTGTCCATTGTTGGTAGGCGGACACCCCCGGCGAGGTAATGCCCCAAACACAGGCGGGCTCCCAGCGGCGGGAGACGGTGAAAACTTACCACGCAGAAAACACAAACCTGGAACTCTGGGATCTTCACTGCCTTGATTAATCAGGGTTGAAACACACGGACGGGCTGTGTGTGTGTGTGCTTTTTTGTCTATGGAAAATGTGTGTGCTCTTTTTTTTTAAGAAGGCAGTGCCCCGCACAGGATCCCGAGGGCGCCTCGTCTCGGTGCCTGGCTCAGTGGACGAGCTGCGTTTTGCCAAACGCTACCTTTGGATCCAGGTGCCAGAGAACATTATCAAGAAAGTATTTAGCAATGATGCGTCTAGTTTAAGAACCGTGGTCCCCAGTATTGTGACAATGCAACATTTTTACAAGGCTGTTTTCTACCACCATAGTTTAAAGATATTTTTCTGATCTTCGTGTATACTCACACTTTGCTTGTATTTTAAAAGGAGGATATATTTGCACTTATGTATACTTTTACAGTTTGCCAAACTATTTTGATGTACAATTTTTTCAATAAACTGTATATAACAAATAGTTGCCAGAGGGGCCCTCTCTCCTCCACGGGCATCTGATCGCCAGGACGATGCAACTCTACACTGGGCAGGCTTTTTTTCTAAGCTGTGTAATTGGCGTGGTGTGGGGTCTGTGCCTTGAGTAACGCAGGCCGGGTTCTGACTGTGGGTCTTCCCGGGCGAGAAAGGGAAGAAGAAACGTTTTCTGTTATTTCTTTGCTTCACCCTCGCTCTTCCTGCCTGAAGCGAAACCGGAAGGTGAAAGGAGCTTAACGGAAAACCAGGCGAGATGAGGGCTGAGGAGCCTCTGCCCTTCACTGTCCTTCCCGAGTGCACCGGCCTCTGCACTATGCTTTCCGGCCCCCACCAGCTGGGCTAGGCTGCCCTCCTCGGGCTGCGAGCAGAGGGCAGGTGCCCAGGACATAGGCCCTGCTTCCTTGGGTGGCCGTCAGATCCCCGTGTCCGGAGGGGAAGGTGAGGAGGGTGTGGGCAGTCCCGGCATCAGGGACATAAGCAGGATGAGGCACGTGTCCACCCCTATTTCGGGGCACAGAGGTCGGCCCCCACGTGCCGCCCAGGTCCGCCTCTCTGCTCCCATCGTCCTTCTCCAGGGAGCCGTGGTTTCCCTTGGGATTCCCTCTTGCCCATTTCCTTTCTTGCTTGGTTTCCAGGCCTTCCCAGTCACAGATGCTGAAGGCTGGGCTGAGAACCTCCGGACCAAGAGAGGAGACCAGCCTGGGCAGAGGGCCTGGTACCGGCCAGCCCTGAGGTCCGGGCAGCCCGCAGACTCCTGAGAGAGGCAGGGGTTCTCCAGGTGCTGAGTCCGCTTTGAGGACTCACCTTGGTTTCCCACTTCCTGCAAGCTGTCCCCCAGTCGGTCACCAAGCCCCTGATACCCCAGGGTGGACATACCCTGGGACTTTTGCATGCCGAGTGAGTTTTCAGTCCGAAGACCGTCTCAGTTAAACGTCATGTTTCACAAAGTCCTAACCGTATGCCTAATCCTGAGGCTTCCTTTTTATATTTTCCAAAATTTCGCTGTGATTTAGACATTTTTTGTGTCTGCTTTATCATATTTGCAGTTAAATAGGGATTCCCCCCCCTTTTTATTCTGAGCTACTCGGGGGCCTGCTGTAAATTATGAAGTCAGTTTCAGAGTCTGCTCCGACCACAGTGCTGTGTTTACATTCCTTCCAAGGCAGCCGGCATGGCCGTAATTTATATCCTAAACACTTGCACGTCACTTGTTTGTACAGAGACAGGGCTGCGAGGAGGGCTGCGGCCGGCCCGGCGAGCCCAGCGCGCCCCCTCGCGGCGAGAGCCGGCCGGCGCCCGGGGTGCGGGGTCCGCGGTGCCCCCAGTGGCCGCTCCGGTGCTTTTCCTCCGACGTGAGGACGCCGGGCCTGCCGCAGATCCGCGCAGGCAGTCCCGGGAGATACAGTGCGCTCGGCTTAAACTGAATCCTGCAATACAGTGAGTCACGTAAAGTTTTCGTTTCCCAGGGCAGGTGAAAGTTATGTGTACACGCTGCTGGGGCCTGTCAAGAGGGCAGTAGCGCTGTGTCCAAAAAGCAGTGTGCAGACCTCAATTTTAAAACATTTCATCACTAAAAATGCTCACCCCTGGCTCTTCCCTGGTGGTCCAGTGGTTGAGAATCCGCCTGCCAATGCAGGGGACAGGGGTTTGATCCCTGGTCCGGGAGGACCCCACGCGCCGTGGGGGAGTACAATCCTGTGCGGCAACCACTGAAGCCACAAGCGGCAAGGAAGACGCAGCAGGGCCAAAACTAAGTGCAAGTGAGTGACTGACCAATGCTGAGCCTCGGAGGAGCCCTCAGCGAGCCGCAGTACCGCAGTGTCATCACAGACCACGCAACACACACAAGAGTAACAACTACCAACACTGCCGCTTCACATGCCGCAAGAATCACCAAGATACAACAAAGACGCTAAGTGAGCAAATGTCACTGCGAGAATAACACTTTCTGCGTGGCTGTATGCAGGGGCGCCACTTTGCAAAAAAAGGCTGACTCTGGGAAGCCCACCACGGCGAAGCCAGGGACAAGTGTCACTGACGAGACTCCTTTGTCTGGCGTGGCAGATGTGGGTGAGAGGACCACGCCGGTCACTTGGGGCTGATGGAGCCCAGGCTGCTGGGCCCACCCCGACCGATCAGTCCGAGGAGCCGGCATCCCCAGTCAGCTCCCGGGCGATGGTGGCAGTGTGGGCCCAGGAGCACACTGTGAGACCCACAGGCCCGGGAGGGCAGTCTGAGTTACAGAGATTTTACAGGATCAGACAGGTGAGTGTTAAGGCTTGTGTGTTAATTAATTAGGCAAAGATCTGAGAAGCTTTTTTGAAAGCAGGCTGCACACAGAAATATCTGTGATGGCCCCTGGGAAATGTAAGGCCTAACTCAGAGCTGAGCCCTGCGCAAGGACGTAGAAGCTCCCCTTTTTATCCAAAGCCATGATGTACCTTGCTCCATTCTGGTGACCTACTGAGGTCTGGTTCCGGAGTCGAGGTTAGTCCACAGTGACGCCACAGCTCTCCAGACGGACAGCAGTAGTGACTAAAGCAGGCAGGAAAAGGAATTCCTTTGTTGGTGATAAAAATCGTTAGAGGGGGGAACGGAGAGAAGGCCAAGGTCTCCTCAGTGACCCCCAGACACAGATGGGCCGGGCGGTACCAGTGGCGGGGCTGGGAGGGATGGAGAGAGGGGGCAGCCTGCAGAGGGGCTCCGTCTCGCAGGAGCTCCCGTCCCGGCAGGAGCAGAGCAGCCTCGAGGCAGGGCTGCGGTCCTCGAGCCCACAGCCCTCCCGCGGCCACGCAGGCATCCCTGTGAAGCCCACGCTCTTCTGCTCTCCTTGACTTCTGCCAGGATTCTGGGCACGTAAGTGGATTCTCCCGTTGTTCATGCTCAGAGCTTCCCCACTGCTGCAGCAACGGCCGGAGCATTTGGGGAGAATCATCTCGACTTACATTTTAGGAAGTGGAAGTCCGATTTCCAGGGAAATCTTCAGGTATTAGATGGAATTAGCACCTACTTCCCGAAGAAAACCTCCCTTGTAGATTCCCATCTACCTAGTCACCTTGTGACTGAGCATAATGGTGATTGATTCAGAACAGGCAGCAGCTTCATGAGCATGGAAATGTATTTTAATATATTTTATCAGAGCGGAAATACACTTTACCAAAACTGCCTCCACGAAATCCTATCTGAGCAAGAAAAACACCCCAGATGCAGCCACCGGGCCAGGCTGGGTCACAGCTCACGGATGTCAAGCTCATTTGGGAAAAAAATGAAAGTGCTAGAGTTCTTTCAGACTTCAGCGCGCCCTGAGTGTGTGGCTACTGACTGGTGCGAGTTCAGGGCTCCAGCCCCGTGGGTCTCCTCCTGCGTGCCTGAGAGGGAGGAGGGGGTCTGGGAGGGGCTGCTAAAGGAGGCGCCTCCAGTGTCCCCTCCGGAAGGGCCCCCTCCAGCCCAGGAACTGCTGTCTCACGAAGAGAGGTGTGGGGGCCTGACTCCTGACAGCTCAGCACTGCCCAGGACGGGCAGAGCTCCCCGGAGGCACAAGCTGCTCCCACTTTGTTGAGTCTGGGGGCCTCTCTCTGCCATAGCCCTCGTTCGCGTGGCTGGGACATGGCCTGGGGCCCCACTTCACTTCCCACGCTCGCCCCCACGGTGCCCTCAGGCCCATCCTTGTCACTGCTCTTGCCCACCACAGGGGAGGGGAGGGGATGCAGGGCACAGAGGGGGCTCAAGCCGCCACAGGGGGCGTCTCTTCATTGGGGCTCCCCTCCCCCGTGTGACCACGCCACCAGGGTCTTCCTCACTCCATCCACCCTGGCACTGACAGGCAGAAAGTGTTAGTCGCCCAGTTGTGTCCGACTCTTTGCGACCCCTTGGACTGCAGCCTGCAGGCTCCTCCGTCCATGGGATTCTCCAGGCAAGAATACTGGAGTGGGCTGCCATTTCCTTCTCCAGGGGATCTTCCTGACCCAGGGATCGAACCTGGGTCTTCTGCATTGCAGGCGGATTCTTTACCATATGAACCACCAGGAGAGTGTGTGTGTGTTGGGGGGGTGAGTGGCTGAACCACAGGACAACNAGGCAAGAATACTGGAGTGGGCTGCCATTTCCTTCTCCAGGGGATCTTCCTGACCCAGGGATCGAACCTGGGTCTTCTGCATTGCAGGCGGATTCTTTACCATATGAACCACCAGGAGAGTGTGTGTGTGTTGGGGGGGTGAGTGGCTGAACCACAGGACAACCCTCACTAATGGCGGTCTTTCAAGAAGAAAAACCTCCGTCAGGAACCACTTTCCTGGCTTGAAATTCGAGGTGACCAGGCAGCATTTGGTCCAGAGAGAGCGAGTCAATGGCTGTTACTTGGTGACTTGTGAGCATAGCGGTGGGTCACAGCCTTGGCTCCTGGTGGGGGCCCAGGGAGCTCTGAACACTGCGCATGTCACCCCCAGCCAGGGAAGTCGGCTCTCCGGGGGGCCTGGCCCGAGTAGTCCTCAGATGGCCCCCAGCTGCCTCTGCGGCTCGGGCAGGATTGACAACCACTAATGAACACGATCTTGTTTATGTTTCACAGAAACCCTCTAAGGAGGCCTTATCGTTGCGGGTTTCAGACGAGAGACGGCCATCCAGCTGTGTTTAGCTGGTGTCCACCCCAGTGCCACGCCTGGCACACCGCCTGCCCCCGGCAGCTTTGGCTGGGCGGCATGGGGGCCCCACCCCTGGTCTCGCAGAAGCACCGGGTGTGGGGCAGGGAGGCTCTGGCCCCAGCTCCACACAGGGAAGGGGTCACCACCCCATGGCCACAGGGTGTAACCTCACAGGAATCTGTGATCCTGGTTCCTTCCGAGTAGGGTGGGGGAGGCACCAATGGGGGACTGGAGGGACGCAGGGCCCCCAGGCCCTGGGCGCTGACAATACTCCATCTATCAGGGCCAAGTGGGGGACCAAGCACTGCCTGGAAGAGCCTGGCACCCCAGCCGGTGCCAGAGGCCTTGCTTAAGTGGCAGACACGTGCAGAAACATGCATGCAGGTGGACAGACACGGTCACACACACAGAGGTGCCCACAGACACACAAGGAGACGTGGACACGCTCACACGCCACCTTCTGCTCGGTGCGCTTCCAGCCCGAGAGCTGAAGCCGACCTTGCTCCACGCCTGCCATCTTTCCAAGTCTCTGAATTGACCACAACAGTTTAATAACCGCCTTCTGAGGGTCCTTTCGCTAAAGACAGGAATTCCCCCTCCTCTGATTCTAGAAGCAGGAAAACAGCCTCTTTTCAATTGTCGCTTTTGTTTTCAAAGGCTAAACTGACCAGCCGCCGGAGGCAAGGCCACGGCTTGGAACCAGGGCGGGACTCACAGTTGTCCCAGACACACACGGCACTTGGGGTGGGAGCATGGGCTGCTCCTCCAAGGGCCGAGGTCCCCGTGGGCTCTGCACCGCCCACCTCTGAGCTCGGGGCACTCCCTGCAGGGGTGAGAGGAGGTCTGGGGGCGGGCCTGTTGGGTGACCCCCTTCACGTCAGGACCCAAGATCGAGAGGCACCAGGCAGCAGCCNGCTGCTCCTCCAAGGGCCGAGGTCCCCGTGGGCTCTGCACCGCCCACCTCTGAGCTCGGGGCACTCCCTGCAGGGGTGAGAGGAGGTCTGGGGGCGGGCCTGTTGGGTGACCCCCTTCACGTCAGGACCCAAGATCGAGAGGCACCAGGCAGCAGCCTGGATTTCACTGGGGTCAGAACCCACCCAGCAACGCCAGTGAAAGGCGCTGCCCTAGCCTTGAGGGGCACGGTTAGCTGGCTGGCACGCAGACCGTCCCTCTGCTCTAGGCGACAGGGAGAAGCCCGGTGCCTTTGCTTCCCCAGAAATCACCTGTGGAGAAAGCTCACCTGCTCAGGAAGACGTGCCCCAGAAGGTCTTCAGACAGCCTCTCCTCTCCGTGTCCGTGTGTGCCCCCCAAGCAGAGGCAGGCAGAGGGGGCCGCTGGGCCGAGGTAGCAGCACTGGGGTGGTTTGGGCCTCAGTGTCCTAAACGGGGCAGCGAGGCACAGGCCCGTGTCCCGAGTTTGGGCGGGGCGGTGTGATTGCAGGGGCCTCCGCCGGTTCCCGCACACGGTGGGTAGGTGGGAGACGGACGCCTAGCCTGGTAGAGCTGCAGGGGGCCGACTGCCCCTGAGAATGCCCGGAGCAGGATACAGGGGAGCCAGGTTTGGGGCCCGCAGAGGGCCGGTTGGAAGGCTGCTGCCTTCGTCTGCGGGGGTAGCGGTGACAGAGGGCCGCAGATCAGGGGGCCTAAGCGGGAGGCGCTAATTTTCTCAGCATCCGGGGCCAGAAGCCCCGAAGCCAGGTGTTCCCAGCGGTTGACTTCTCCCGAAGCTCCCCGCGGCGGGTGGACGCCGCCTCCTCCCAGCGCATGCACGACACCGGCCTTCTGTCTGACTCCGGGCCAGGCATCCCAGGGCTTCGGGGTCCCAGTCGCGTTGGATCAGGGCCTCCTGGGACCTCCTTGCTACTCTCTGACCTCCCCGTCAACCCCACCTCCCCGTCAGTCACCGAGGGTGAGGATGTGAGGGGACAGAATTCATCCCGGAACAACTGTGACCCAAGTTCGAGGCTGAACAGAGGCTTGACTTCCTACGGCCCGCCGCCCGCCACCCACTGCCCACCCGTAGCCCGCCTCCAGGTCGGGCCTGTGCAGACGACCCTGGTGCGGCCGGGTGGCCCGTCTGCATCCGCCCCTTGGTGACCAGGGGAGAAGTTCATGCTCCTTCAGGAGCCCCGGCCCCTCCGGCCCACGCTCCAAGCTAGGACCCCGTAATTCCCAGGGGAGACGGGGAGGGGCGCGCCCCTGAGGCTGGAGCATCAGACAGGCCCTGCGTGGAGAAGCACGTCCTGAGAGAAGTCCGGGAAGGGGTCCTTTCCCGGGCTGAACGGGGGAAGAGCGGCAGTTACACGAAGGCCGAGCACTGAAGAAAGCTGGGCCCAGACTGGTCCACCCGGAGCTGGGAGGGCCAGCCCCCACCCCAGGCGCCCCCAGCTCCACACACTGAAGCAGGCAGTCGGCAATGAACGTGTGTGTGTGTGTGTTGGGGCGGTCACGGCCTCCAGGGAGGGGCTCCCTGAAGGGTCTCTGGCCGGACATGAGGCATCCACGTGCTGTGGGTCCAGGAAGTCCAGGGACACAGCCCAGACTGTGGGGACACCCCATCCTCACTGCACAAGGAGTGGACCCCCAAAGGCTGGCAAAGGCAGGGGGCCCCTAGGGGCCTGCCCGCTCCTGCCCCAAGGTCCCAGGAAATCCGGCCCTCTGTCAGCCCCAAATCTCCCACCCCAGTGAGACAGCTCCCTGGGCCGAGAGCAGAGCAGGTTCCGACCCACCTTCTGGCCAGCTTCCCGCGCCGGTGTCGGCAGGAGCCCAGCCCTGGCATTGGCGGGGGGGCAGGTAGCTGGCCGCCCTTCTGGGCTGGCCCAGGCTCCCTTGTAAGGACTCAAACTCTGCTCCCACATCTCTTCCGAGACTGAAACACCCTCATGGGTTGGGGCCAAGGGGGCACCCCTGGGAGGGAGCCAGCCAGTGGCCCCCAGGACTGAGTCCTCTGATGCCCATCCTTAACCCAAGCCCCACGGGCCTCCCAGGACCAGAGCGGAGGCTGAGTCACTGAGGGGTTTAATTTGGAAAACAAGATCACAAAACCAAGAAAGAAACCACAGCTCTATTAACAATTACATGCAGAACGAGGTCAGAGTTACAACTTTCATTTTTCCTCCCCAGATTCTGTCCTGGCGTTAGAGGAACTTTTTCCAAATTCCCGGGGGAAGGGCAGGAGCTTTGTTCTGGGGCTTTGCTCCCTGCACCGGCAGAGCCTGGATGAAAACGTTAGATCAGATCTGAACGCTGCGGACAAGACAGGCTTTTTAGGACAAATTAGGGCACAGGACCACTCCCTGAGGACCACAGGGCACAAGAGCCGGAAGCAGACGGGCCCTGGTGGGAAGGAGCTGAAGGCAGACGCGAAACCCGCAAGGCCGCCCAGCTGGCCACCTGAGACCAGGGAAGGGGCCGGGACCCTTGGAGCCGTGCCTTGGAGACCACCCAGTCCTGGCCTCGCGGTTTAGAGCAGCCCCTGGCGCCCAGGCAGGAACCCCGCGCGCCCGGCTTTGTTGTCCAGCCCTCCCGCTGGCAGCTTCCGCAAGGGGCCTCTTCTCTGCCCTGTTTGATATTTTCAGATCCGGCCCCAGGCGGCGGCGGGTTGCAGGAGGATGCTTCAGGGTGTCTTGTTTGGTTTGGAAATATTTAAATGTCTGCTGCATTTCCTGCGAGAGGGGACATGTCGGGCGGTGGGAGAGCCCTGCCCTCTGGCCTCAGCCCTGCAGGGACCCTGCCTCCTTGTCCGCCGCCCCCCACCCTCGATGCCCAGGAGAGGCGCCCCACGACCCATTTACAGGGAGGGACGGCTCCTGGCTGTCTTAATGCCAGCCTAGCTGACGAGTGCTCAAACTGCGGGCTCCTGGAAGCCTCGCCCACACGGCATGAAGCTCCGTGGGAGACTCATGCTTTCCAAAGATCTAGATGCTAGTGGCCACCACCGAGGACCAGAGCCCCCGAGAAGGAGCAGCACGTAACACAGACCGCCTCTCCTGCCTTGTAACGGGANCCAGCCTAGCTGACGAGTGCTCAAACTGCGGGCTCCTGGAAGCCTCGCCCACACGGCATGAAGCTCCGTGGGAGACTCATGCTTTCCAAAGATCTAGATGCTAGTGGCCACCACCGAGGACCAGAGCCCCCGAGAAGGAGCAGCACGTAACACAGACCGCCTCTCCTGCCTTGTAACGGGACGTGAAGCCGCAAGCGGCCCCAGGATGAGGGGGGCTCTTCTTGCCCTGCGTGAGCGCCCGCTCACGCGGGGACCCCGGCCTCGGTGACCGCCTCCTTGGCACAGCCAGTCGCTCACCTCCCCCCAGCCCTGAGACTGACACGAAGCCCGGCTCCCTCCCACCACCGCCTTCCCAGCCCAAGCCGGGCTGGGCAGACAGGCAGACAGGGCAGAGGGTGTGAGGCTGATGACGCGAGACAGGGTGGACCAGGCTGAGGCCAGGGCTGGTGGTGCAGGAGGCCTGCCCGTGAGCACCCAGCCACCGTCCGCCGCCTGCCTGGGCCCAGGCCTGCCCTTGGGGTGGGCTAGGGAAGCCCAGCGTGGCTTTCTCCTGCTCCGTTTTCTGAGGCCTGCCTCCAGGGGGCAACCCCTTTTCCCTCTGTACCCCTCATCCCCCGCTCCCTGGGGCAGAAAGTCCATGCTGGCGGTGGCTGGACACCAGGTCCCTGGCCTGCCGAGTCCCTGCTGAGGTCCCTGACGGAAGCTGCTGAGGGCTTTGCTCGTCTTCAGGGAAAGACACTGAGGAGAGACTTCTGAGTGCGGCTCATCTCCACACATGCCTCCCTCCCCGGCCAGCCTGCCCAGGGCTGAGGGCCTGGGAAAGCCACATCCACACGCCAGGAGTTGCCTCGCCAAGTGGAGTGTGGGCTGGACCCCGGCCAGAGGGGGCTGAGGGGATGACTGTGAGAGCCCCCCACTCCACGCTCGTGGGGGAGACGCTGGGAAGGACGGGACTCGACCCCTTGCCGGGCAGCCTGCCAGTGCCGCTGGGCTGTGAGCGCCTGGGCCTGGGACTGCACGTCCAGCTCTGGCCACTGGGAGACCCCCACCGCCCCCCTCCCCACCGCCCCTG
>SJYA01002754.1:672817-694613 GCA_006410615.1 Neotragus moschatus
CGGTTCCCAGCCTCCCAGTTCCCAGCCCCACAGTTCCCGGTGCCCCAGCTCCCAGCCACCCACCTCCCAGCGCCGCTTGACCCTGGGGACCACCCCAGCGCTGTCAGGGGCAAGGGGCAGCTCTCGACACCCGGGTGGGCGAGCCCCATGCACCCCATCCCTCAGGGGTTACTCCCAGGAGGGCAGACACAAGATTAGCCTCAGAAACAAACAGATAAGACATTGAGAAAGGGGCAGGAACACACACTCTGCAAACAGCTGGGTTCAAGAGCGCGCGCAGCGTGACCGTGGGAAGAAAAGCGTCGGCCTGCGAGGGACCAGGGCTGGAAGGCAGGACGGAGCCGCCGGGGTTCAGGGCCGAGGGAGGGGCCGGCGAGCCGGCGGGAGGCAGCGCGCGAGCCGGGCGGATGCCCCTGATCCGCGGGCCTCTGGCGAGACGCCCACCGCGGCAGCCCCGGCACAGCGCACGGTGGCCGCTTCCTTCCCGTGCTGAGAGCGCGTATCATCCCCAGTGTTCAAGCGTGTGCTACACAGCGTGGGCCGCACTCACCGACCTGCACGTGAGAGCCCCGGAAGCGACTCCTCTCGGCCCTGGGTCGCTTTTTAAAGCAGCTCCTGGGTTTGCAGACCGGGAGGCGCGAGGGACGCCTCCTTCTGCGGCGCAATGGCGCCACCTCATGGACGACGCCCGCATGACACACGCCTCCTAAAGGCCGCGGCGGGGAGCTTCCCGCCCTCCCCGGACCAGACTGCAGCGTCCCCAGGGGGCTCCCAAGTCAAAGACGTGCGGCAGAAGTCGCGATCTCACGGCGCCTCTACTTTGCTCTTACGTTTGAAGTCTTTTGGGCACTTGAATTTGAGATGAGGCTCTGATCACCAGCTTAGCAGAATCCCTGGAGACGCCCGGGGAAGAATGTGTGATCCAATCGGTGAGTGAAAGCAAAGGGAACCTCATCAAAGCCAGCAGAAGTGCGAAGAGAAGGCCCCGGTTTGTCAACACCCTGCCGGGCAGACCTGAGGCTCTAAGAAGCCTCCGAGCACGTGCTGGGGCGGGCTTCCCCGTGGCTCAGTGGCCTGACGAAGCAGGAGAGAAAGGTTCCATCCCTGGGTGGGGAAGGTGCCCTGGAGGGCGTGGCAGCCCACCCCAGTGTTCTTGCCTGGAGAATCGCATGGACAGAGGAGCCTGGTGGGCTACGGTCCATGGCGTTGCAGAGAGCCTGACACGACTGCCGGACTGGGCGTGTAAGCACTCATGACATCTAGCTGTGCGACGGCTTCACGTCTTAAAAAGGAACAGACTTACTTTACAGATAGCGTTGCTGGAAAATGAGTGTCAATAAGCTTGCACTAACTTTCAGTTAGTACAAAACACAATATTTCCAAAGCGCAATAAAACAAGGTCTGTGTGTCCTGTGGATTAGACTCTGTCCCCCAAAACAGTGATTCTCAAGCACTGACTTGCACTGAATCCTTTGCGTGTGTGTAGGGGAGTGGGCGGTGTGCCATCAGTTCAGACCCTGACACGGCTTTCTGCGCCCGCGCCAATTCTGCTGGGCCACAGACCACACTTTAAGTAGCAAGGTTCTAAGCTGCACCTGTGGATGGGGGTCAGCCCTGAGGTAGTCCTGCCCCCAGCTTGTATGTTGTTTCATTATTTAGTGACGAGTGGCTCAGGAAAAGGGGCTCTCTGAGAGCCTCGGACTCTTCAACCACTGAGAACCTGTCTCTTATACACATCTAGATGTGTATAAGAGACAGGGTGGGGGAGGAGGGAGGTGGGGCCCTGCCTGCCCCTTCACCACGAGAAACCAAGGCCAGTGCTGTGCATCCAGGTGGGAAATCCCTCCTCGCCTGTGTGTGGTCACACCCAGCTCATGGAAACGCCGGCTCTATATGCTCACAGACAGGAGAAATGGGCTTTCAAAATTGTAGATTTGAGCCTGGAACATTTAAAAAGTGCGATATTTTACCCCAACTTCACAGAACCTCTGTGGACAAAGCCAGTGGAGTTTATGCTGGCACGCCTGTTTTAGTAATGAGCTGCGATCTTGTTTTTATTCTTTTTAAACAACTGGAGCATATTTGNATATGCTCACAGACAGGAGAAATGGGCTTTCAAAATTGTAGATTTGAGCCTGGAACATTTAAAAAGTGCGATATTTTACCCCAACTTCACAGAACCTCTGTGGACAAAGCCAGTGGAGTTTATGCTGGCACGCCTGTTTTAGTAATGAGCTGCGATCTTGTTTTTATTCTTTTTAAACAACTGGAGCATATTTGCTTTCCAGCGTTGCGTTGGTCTCCGCTGCACGATGGAGTGCCTCGCCGCACGCACGCACGCACGTGTCCCCTCCTCCCTCTGGAGCCTCCCTGTCCCGGCCCACTCCCCTCGTCACCACGGCACCGAGCCAAGGCCCCTGTGTTAGCAGCTCCCGCCAGCTGTCCGGTTTGCACACGCGAGTGTGTAAGCACGATCTCCCAGTTAGTCCCAACCTCCTGACCCCTGCGCCCACAAGCCTGTTCTTTACGTTTGCGTCTCTATTCTCGCCCTGCAGATAGGTTCATCTGTGCCATTTCTGTGGATTCCACACACCATTATTTTAAATAATTTAACCCTTATTTTAAGTGATGTGTCACTTGAGCTCCTCTCTGGGTTCTTGTACACGAAGAATCAGATGCCAAGACAGTCTGCTGAGAGCAAGGGCAGTGCCCGAGGAAAGGCCCCTGCCAGGAACACAGAGGGTTTCCCTCTGGGCACGCCGTCCACCCTCACCCTGGAAGGGGCTTCCTGAATCCCGAGGAGAACAGCTGGGATCATTCCAGGAGCATCTAGCATTCAGACACGCTATTTCTCTCCCCGAAACGATCGCAATGCAAGGAAAAATCAAGCTTGAGTAAAACTTCAGAGAATGGTTTGTCTGTAACACAGACGAATCACCGTCTGTATCCATCGTCGACAACTCACGTCCGGAACTCCCTGAAATCCAGGAAGTGGATGTTTAGGGCAAATTTGCGCATCTCAGCCCCAGGGACAGGGGTAGGGCCTGGGACTTGCCTCCTGCGGTCGGCCCTCCTCTGCTGTCCCAGCTCAGAAGTCTCCTGCCTTCACCTGCCAGACTCCGCCCTCCTCATTCAAAGAGCCAGAGCTCTGATCCTCGGTCACCGTCTGGCTGGAGAACCCAAAGCTGACATCCTGAAGATACCCCTCTCCCACACCTCCTGTGCTTCAAAAATAATTCTAAACATACCATGATGTTTTCCCAACAAGAAAGAGGCTAGTGTGGTTTTTATCTTAAATGACCATCTCAAAAAGAGGGAAGTGAAGGCGAACTGATTAAAAGAAATAATCTGCACACTGTCTGGGAAAACAGAAGGTAGGCGTCCCAACAGAAACACCCATCAGGAGCTCCGAGCGAGGCGTCGGCCGGACGCTGACTCTTCCCCGTCAGGTGTGCGTGCCCAGCAGGTTCTAAACGTGGTCTGATCAAGCGCTGGGGGCCGTGTGGAGTAAAGGGAACACCTGTGCTGGCGGGGAGGCTAGACGGTACATCCCGAGGAGAGCTGCACTCAGGTTCCTCAAAACACCAAAAGCAGGGCAGCCACACGGCCCAGGAGCCCCAGCTCTGGATGCCCAAAGAATTGAGGGCAGGATCTCAAAGGTGCCTGCAAACCCCAGCTCACAGCAGCGTGACTCACAAAAGCCAAGGTGTAGGCAAGCACACGTCCATCCGCAGATGATGGACAAACCAAAGGGTGTCTCTCCGTACAGTGGAGTACCAGTCAGCCTTACAAAGAAGGAAGTTCCGACACGATACAGATAAACCTTGAAGACATCAGGCCCAGGGAAATGAGCCGGACACAAAGAGGCTGGGGGTGGGCGGGGGGCGGCTAGAGTTTACCGGGGACGGAGCCTCAGTTTGGGGAGACTTGGAAGTCTGGGTGAGGGTTAGGTGGAGGGATGGGAGCCCAGAGCTGAGAATGCATTGGCTGCCGGCGTGCTGCGGACTCCAGAATGGCGCAGATGCTCCACGTTAGGTTTGTGAAAGTGGAATCACTCGGTCGTGTCCGACTCTTCGTGCCCCCGTGGACTATACCAGTCCGTGGAATTCCCCAGGCCAAAATACTGGAGTTGGTAGCCTTTCCCTTCTCCAGGAATTTTCCCAACCCAGGGATTGAACCCAGGTCTCCCGCGTTGCAGGCGGATTCTTTGCTGGCTGAGCCAGTTGTGGNTCGGTCGTGTCCGACTCTTCGTGCCCCCGTGGACTATACCAGTCCGTGGAATTCCCCAGGCCAAAATACTGGAGTTGGTAGCCTTTCCCTTCTCCAGGAATTTTCCCAACCCAGGGATTGAACCCAGGTCTCCCGCGTTGCAGGCGGATTCTTTGCTGGCTGAGCCAGTTGTGGATTCTACCACAATTGAAACAACAACAAAGGAACAATCCCTTTTGCAGGAAAGGGAATGGGCCCTCTTCTCAGCCCCCCAGCTCCCAGCCACCCGGTTCCCAGCCCCGCGGTTCCCAGCCTCCCAGTTCCCAGCCCCACAGTTCCCGGTGCCCCAGCTCCCAGCCACCCACCTCCCAGCGCCGCTTGACCCTGGGGACCACCCCAGCGCTGTCAGGGGCAAGGGGCAGCTCTCGACACCCGGGTGGGCGAGCCCCATGCACCCCATCCCTCAGGGGTTACTCCCAGGAGGGCAGACACAAGANCGGTTCCCAGCCTCCCAGTTCCCAGCCCCACAGTTCCCGGTGCCCCAGCTCCCAGCCACCCACCTCCCAGCGCCGCTTGACCCTGGGGACCACCCCAGCGCTGTCAGGGGCAAGGGGCAGCTCTCGACACCCGGGTGGGCGAGCCCCATGCACCCCATCCCTCAGGGGTTACTCCCAGGAGGGCAGACACAAGATTAGCCTCAGAAACAAACAGATAAGACATTGAGAAAGGGGCAGGAACACACACTCTGCAAACAGCTGGGTTCAAGAGCGCGCGCAGCGTGACCGTGGGAAGAAAAGCGTCGGCCTGCGAGGGACCAGGGCTGGAAGGCAGGACGGAGCCGCCGGGGTTCAGGGCCGAGGAAGGGGCCGGCGAGCCGGCGGGAGGCAGCGCGCGAGCCGGGCGGATGCCCCTGATCCGCGGGCCTCTGGCGAGACGCCCACCGCGGCAGCCCCGGCACAGCGCACGGTGGCCGCTTCCTTCCCGTGCTGAGAGCGCGTATCATCCCCAGTGTTCAAGCGTGTGCTACACAGCGTGGGCCGCACTCACCGACCTGCACGTGAGAGCCCCGGAAGCGACTCCTCTCGGCCCTGGGTCGCTTTTTAAAGCAGCTCCTGGGTTTGCAGACCGGGAGGCGCGAGGGACGCCTCCTTCTGCGGCGCAATGGCGCCACCTCATGGACGACGCCCGCATGACACACGCCTCCTAAAGGCCGCGGCGGGGAGCTTCCCGCCCTCCCCGGACCAGACTGCAGCGTCCCCAGGGGGCTCCCAAGTCAAAGACGTGCGGCAGAAGTCGCGATCTCACGGCGCCTCTACTTTGCTCTTACGTTTGAAGTCTTTTGGGCACTTGAATTTGAGATGAGGCTCTGATCACCAGCTTAGCAGAATCCCTGGAGACGCCCGGGGAAGAATGTGTGATCCAATCGGTGAGTGAAAGCAAAGGGAACCTCATCAAAGCCAGCAGAAGTGCGAAGAGAAGGCCCCGGTTTGTCAACACCCTGCCGGGCAGACCTGAGGCTCTAAGAAGCCTCCGAGCACGTGCTGGGGCGGGCTTCCCCGTGGCTCAGTGGCCTGACGAAGCAGGAGAGAAAGGTTCCATCCCTGGGTGGGGAAGGTGCCCTGGAGGGCGTGGCAGCCCACCCCAGTGTTCTTGCCTGGAGAATCGCATGGACAGAGGAGCCTGGTGGGCTACGGTCCATGGCGTTGCAGAGAGCCTGACACGACTGCCGGACTGGGCGTGTAAGCACTCATGACATCTAGCTGTGCGACGGCTTCACGTCTTAAAAAGGAACAGACTTACTTTACAGATAGCGTTGCTGGAAAATGAGTGTCAATAAGCTTGCACTAACTTTCAGTTAGTACAAAACACAATATTTCCAAAGCGCAATAAAACAAGGTCTGTGTGTCCTGTGGATTAGACTCTGTCCCCCAAAACAGTGATTCTCAAGCACTGACTTGCACTGAATCCTTTGCGTGTGTGTAGGGGAGTGGGCGGTGTGCCATCAGTTCAGACCCTGACACGGCTTTCTGCGCCCGCGCCAATTCTGCTGGGCCACAGACCACACTTTAAGTAGCAAGGTTCTAAGCTGCACCTGTGGATGGGGGTCAGCCCTGAGGTAGTCCTGCCCCCAGCTTGTATGTTGTTTCATTATTTAGTGACGAGTGGCTCAGGAAAAGGGGCTCTCTGAGAGCCTCGGACTCTTCAACCACTGAGAACTTTCCCTGCAATCACTTCAAGGGTCAGAGATTTCAAAATTAAGTAATTTTGCGCTAATTATCTTAACCGTTCAGTTCAGTTGCTCAGTCGTGTCCGACTCTGTGACCCCGTGGACGGCAGCACTCGCCTCCCTGTCCATCCACAGCTCCCGGAGCTTGCTCACACTCATGTCCATTGAGTCAGTGGTGCCTTCCAACCGTCTCATCCTCTGTCGTCCCCTTCTCCTCCTGCCTTCAATCTTTCCCAACAGCAGGGTCTTTTCCAGTGAGTCAGTTCTTTGCACCAGGTGGCCAAAGTATTGGAGTTTCAGCCTCAGCATCAGTCCTTCCAATGAATATTCAGGACTGATTTCCTTTAGGATGGACTGGATCTCCTTGCAGTCCAAGGGACTCTCAAGAGTCTTCTCCAACACCACAGTTCAAAAGCATCAAGTCTTCAGTGCTCAGCTTTCTTTATGGTCCAGCCCTCACATCCATACACAACTACTGGAAAAACCATAGCTTTGACTAGATGGACCCTTGGTGGCAAAGTAATGTCTCTGCTTTTCAATATGCTGTCTAGGTTGGTCATAGCTTTTCTTCCAAGGAGCGAACATCTTTTAATTTCATGGCTGTAGTTACCATCTGCAGTGATTTTGGAGCCCAAGAATAAAGTCTGTCACTGTTTCCATTGTTTCCCCATCTATTTGCCATGAAATGATGGGACCAGATGCCACTTTGTATGTTCGTATTTTGAATATTGAGGTTTAAGCCAACTTTTTCACTCTCTTCTTTCACTTTCATCAAGAGGTTCTTTAGTTCTTCACTTTCTGCCATAAGGGTGGTGTCATCTGCATATCTGAGGTTATTGCTATTCCTCCCAGCAATCTTGATTCCAGCTTGAGCTTCATCCAGCCCAGCGTTTCTCATGATGTACTCTGCGTATAAGTTAAATAAGCAGGGTGACAATATACAGCCTTGATGTACTCCTTTCCCAATTTGGAACCAATTTGTTGTTCCATGTCTGGTTTTAACTGTTGCTTCTTGACCTGCATACACATTTCTCAGGAGGCAGGTAAGGTGGTCTGGTATTCTCATCTCTTTAAGAATTTTCCAGTTTGTTGTGATCCACACAGTCTAAGGCTTCCACACAGTCAATGAAGCAGAGTAGATGTTTCTCCAAAATTCTCTTGCTTTTTCGATGACCCAGTGGATGTTGGCAATTTGATCTCTGGTTCCTCTGCCTTTTCTAAACCCAGCTTGAGCATCTGGAAGTTCACGTGCTGTTGAAGCCTGGCTTGGAGAATTTTGAGCATCACTTTGCTAGCGTGTTCTGCTCCTGCTGCTAAGTTGCTTCAGTCGTGTCCGATTCTGTGCGACCCCATGGACTGCAGCCCACCAGGCTCTGCCATCCACGGGATTTTCTAGGCAAGAGTACTGGAGTGGGGTGCCATTGCCTTCTGTGTGCTAGCGTGTGAGATGAGTGCAATTGTGCAGTAGTCTGAATATTCTTTGGCATTGCCTTTCTTTGGGATTGGAATGAAAACTGACTTTTTCCAGTCCCATGGCCACTGCTGAGTTTTCCAGATTTGCTGGCATATTGAGTGCAGCACTTTCACAGCATCATCTTTCAGTATTTGAAAGAGCTCCACTGGAATTCCATCACCTCCGCTAGCTTTGTTCATAGTGATGCTTTCTAAGGCCCACTTGACTTCACATTCCAGGATGTCTGTCTGGCTCTAGGTGACCATTGTGATTTAATCTGGGTCGTGAAGCTCTTTTTTTGTACAGTTCTTCTGTGTATTCTTGCCACCTCTTCTTAACATCTTCTGCTTCTGTTAGGTCCATACCATTTCTGTCCTTTATCGAGCCCAACTTTGCATGAAATGTTCCCTTGGTATTTCTAATTTTCTCGAAGAGATCTCTAGTCTTTCCCATTCTATCATTTTCCTCTGTTTCTTTGCACTGATCGCTGAGTAAGGCTTTCTTATCTCTCCGTGCTATTCTTTGGAACTCTGCATTCAGATGGGTGTATCTTTCCTTTTCTCCTTTGCCTTTAGCTTCTCTTTGTCTCAGCTATTTGTAAGGCCCCCTCAGACAACCACTTTGCCTTTTTCATTTCTTCCTCTTGGGAATGGTTTTGACCGCTGCCTCCTGTACGGTGTTGTGAACCTTGTGAATGAGGCGGGGTGGGTGCCTGACTCCAGCCTCACAGGTGAGGGAACGGGCCTGAGTTAGGGGCAGCCCCCAGGCCACACCGGGTGCCACCGCAGGGCCTGGCAGGCGTCCTCGACCTGGGGGGTCCCAGGCCCCGGGCTCAAGTGCTCACGCCAGCACTGGGGCTCCTGTCTTTACATCAAGGTGACTCACAGAGAGGTTGGCCTCACAGTGAAGGTTTGACTTACTCATCTTTTATAATCCCTGGATCTTTCTTCTTTCTTTTGAAAACAGATCCTTTTTTTAAAATCAGAATGAGAAATGTTCATTGCTTATAGAATTCAAGCAACACAGAACAGGACGAAGAAGTCCGTAAAGTTTCACCGAATCCAGATGGGAGGGCCATTAACATTTAAAGACCATTCTCCCCGTCGCCTTCTTATGACCGAAGGGTGACCCACTGAGGGAGAGAAAGAGCAGGAGTTTCAAGTATAACTTTGAGAACTTTCTGTGTATCGTGTCCACCCTCTGAAACTCACAGAGAACGAGTATTTTAAAGGCTCACAAAACGGTAGCAGCAACTGTAGCAGCAACTGTTAACGTTATACACAGTGCTGCAGCAGATATCCTGAATTACATGGAGCCTTCTCGATTGTGTTAGTATTTCCTTAGGGGAACAGGCATTCACATGGCCCAACCCAACAGCCACGGGAGTTTGCACACCCACAGCTTCTTCATAGATTTCCCACTCTCCAAACTGGCCACCAGAAGATTTTATCAGTCCCTTTGCCCTTTGGTTGATCTGATACACAGCAAAACTAACTATTGTTTTTATTTCTTCCTTTGATCACTAAGGAGGTTTAACATATTTTCTTGTGTTCATTGGTTAATTTGTAAATTGCTTATTCATTTTCTTTCCAAATTTTTCTTTGGGTTTCTTTTCTTTTTTGAGTTCAGAAAATTAACCTGTTACCATGTGACTTGTGTCTAATTTCACCAATTTAGTTTCCATCACATCTACGTTATTTTATTTTGCCGTCCAGTAGCTTTAAATCCATATCCCATCAAGTATAGGGGTTTAGAGATCTCTGACATGCTTATTTGAAAGGCTTCCCCCAACCAAGATTAGAAAACTATTCACCCCTATTTTCTTGTAACATTTTATAATTTCTGTATTTGAATTGAAACCTCAGTCCATCTGGACTTTATTTCCGTGGGGGCTGAGGGATCACCTACCTCTGTTTTTGTCTAAATCGTTAGCTTGGCATCACACCCCATCCACCAAGATGACATGATGTCTTTTAAAGCTTATTGTACATTTGATGTTCAGCATCACTGACTTTTGGGGTATGAGTTCTGTAAACGAGCTGTGTAAACAGCCTCACCAGCACGATACAGGACGGTCCCAACACCCCCAAAGCCCTTCTCACCGTTCATTTAGAGTCCAGCCCACAGCAGCTCCTGACCCCAGTCCCCAGGCCACCTCCTCTTCCACGACGTCGCCGGATCGTCATAGGATCAGGACGAGTGTGTCTCCCAGTGGCTCCTCCTCCATCGGATGGTCCTGGGAGTGTCCCTAGGTCACTCCTCTAATGCCAAGCAGGATTCTTCCCATTCTGTTTATATACTTGCCAGCCGAAGGGCACGTGGGATGTTCTCTGCTTCTAGTGATTCGTGAATAAATTTGCTATGACGGGCTGAATGGCTATGCCCTTCGCCCAAATTCATCTGCTGGGATCCTAACTCCCAGTGTGATGGAATTAGGAGATGGGGCCTTTGGGGGGCGATCAGGGCGGGGTCTGGAGCCCTGGGATGGGATCCTTGCCCTTAAAGAAGAGATTGTTCACGTGTGAGGACACGTGTGAAAGCCAGCGTCTCTGAGGAAGCAGGCCCTCTGCAGACTCGGGACCTGTGGGCCCCACCTCAGACGCCAAGCCTCCTGACCGTGAGGGTGGACTTCGTGGTCCAGGCCCCTCGCCTGTGGCTTCTGTGCCTCCCAGATGGACTGAGACAGCCGTCTGCAGGCCCTGGAGAAACCGGGCATCCCACTTCTCTTGGCTAAACGCCGTCCTGGGAAGGCGCTGCTCGAACACGCAGAGCAGGGTCACGTGCAGCTATTTCTGGATGACCAGAAGCTGCCCGTCTGCAAAGGCGCAACTCAGCTCCCCCGAGCAGGATGAGCGCTCCGGGCGGCCGCGCTCCCGCCGCACCCTGCGCTTCTGAGTGTGGTTTTCTGTCCGTTCTACTAGGTGACTCGTCCTGGTTTTAACGACCCCAGTGGCTAATCACGTGTTCGTTTGCGTTCTGTGTATCTTCTTGGGTGAAATGCCCCTTCCGACCTTGGGCCACTGTTTATGAGGCTGTTTGTTTCCTTGTTTTCGGGTTGGCCTGGAAACCAGCTTGCTGCATTCCCATCTGTGTTCACCTCCTCCTGGGTCCTCTGCCCCACTGATCTGCCTGCCTGTCACCAGGCCAGGGCCAGTTTATAACTGTTTTATTACCGTAAGGATGCATTTCATTCACGTAAGACAAGTCTTCCTTTATTATTCTTTTCAAAATACTCCCAGTTATTTTCAAATTTTTACTGCCAGATGAACTTTAGAATAATTTTGTCAACTTCTCCCCAAATTCTATTGAGTTGTTTACCTGAAATGATCCTGAATTACATAAAATAATTTAGGGAAAATGACCCTTTATACTACTGTCTTCCAACCCAAGAAAAGACAGGTCTTTCCCTTTAGTAAGATCTTCCCTTGTGTCCGATGACCTGGATTGTTTTTATTTTTTCAGATATTTGTATTTAGTCTGTTTTCACATTCTGCATGAGCAGAGTCAGGGATAAAATCAGAAATGAAAACAGGACACAGGACATTTCTTGGAAGAACTCTGGTTCAGTTCCAAACTGGACAGGCTGGAGGCTGGACAAAACAATGCTGGTTTTTACATCTGTCCTATTTTAGCTATTTGTAAAACTTGCAGCTTTAAATCTCAGGATTAGAAAAGCAAACAGCTGCAGGCAGAGTTAGGCTCCATCTCTCTCTACAGCCCATAACTCTCCGTGGTGAATGAAGCGCCTTCAGTTCAGGCCCCACTCTAGGGAGAGCTGACTTTGCCCGAGGTTTCTGGAGGAGAGCACGTGGCCAGTCAGGCCAGCAGAGGCCCATACCTCGGGCACACGAAAAAGGCCACCTTCTTAGTCTTTAGCCTGAGCACAATCCCACGCAAGCATTTGGTTTTTCTTTTGGAAGGAGTGATGTAGCCTGATGTACAAAGGAATTCTTGAGAATAAGGCCAAGCGTCTGCCCTTGCTCCCTTTCCGTGAACAACTGGTCGTAGCCATAATGCCATTCCCAGATCTGATGCCCCTGGTATAACCTTCACCTCGTTTCCGAGGGACCTATTTCTGTCATCGTATCCCCTTTAGTTTTGAGGAAGAAAACAGCTCCTGTGTGTCTGACTCCTCATCTCTTAATAAATTTTCAGTAATATTGGCGTTCTCAGCTTCCGTGAAGGAGCTGGGTCCCATCGCATGGTGCCTCCCAGAGCTCCCCGTCCGACAGAATTCAAGTCATGTTAGTCTCCACTTCCTTCTAAGAGGAAGGGCAGGCCTCCGCCGGGGTCCCACCGCCATTTCCCAGCTGGGACCTCCTGTGTCCCTCCAGCGCCTTTGAAGTCGGCTCCATTGTGGGGGGAGGGGCAGTTCTATTGTACTGACAGATAAACTCAAAATCTCACGCCCTTGTATCATACAACTTTATCTCTCACTTACCGAAAATCTCAAATGTCAGAGTAGCTGGTTCTCCCCACAGAGGTGTTCAGAGGCCAGCTAAGGGAGGCCCCATTGCCTCCAGGAGAGATGCCCCCATCAGTGACGCTCGACCAGTGACGCCCCCACCAGTGACGCCCCCCACCAGTGACGCCCCCACCAGTGATCCCCCACCAGTGACGCCCCACCAGTGACGCCCTCACCAGTGACGCCCCACCAGTGACACCCTCACTATTAACGCCCCCACCAGTGACGCCCCCCACCAGTGACGCCCTCACCAGTGANAAAGTAATGTCTCTGCTTTTCAATATGCTGTCTAGGTTGGTCATAGCTTTTCTTCCAAGGAGATGTGTATAAGAGACAGGATTTAATGTGACCTCCAAAATCTTCTGTGTCAGAAAACTTGGGACAAGGATGGTTATCTTCTTTATAGCATTACTACACAGGTTAAATGACTTAATATATGTAGAAGAGTTTAGCAAAGATTTGGTACTTAGTAAATCCCCAGTAATTTAGCTATTATTAGTAGTAGTGGTATATATTAATAGAATTATTCAGGTTGCTTTTCCATGTATGATAATATAATATAAAAGCAGAGATGAGGGGTTGGGTGGATGTGAAGACAGGGCAAATGAAGAAAAAGAAGGGTATTGGTGGGAAGAGATTAAATATGATGTTGGAGACAGATTTAAGAGAAAGACGCCTAGATTGATGAAGCATGAACAGAAGAGGACCAAGAGTAAATGGTCCATTAAAAAGTCTTACTGTTTTTTATTAAAATGTCATCATTTTAAAAAAATTCCCAAACTAGGATATGTTAGCTTTGACGATGCTCACATCCTTGTTCTGGGCATCAGGCTTTGATTGGCCATTGTGGGAATTGGCTCTGGCCTGGAAGACAGTGGACTGGCCAACCAAGTCACTCTTCAACTTCAATGAGCAACAGTCCCAAACGCCATGATCAACAAGTATTTTCTCAAGGATAAGGTGGCTTGCTGCTGCTGAGTCACTTCAGTTGTGTCCGACTCTATGTGACCCCATAGACAGCAGCCCACCAGGCTCCCGCATCCCTGGGATTCTCCAGGCAAGAACACTGGAGTGGATTGCCATTTCCTTCTCCAATGCATGAAAGTGAAAAGTGAACGTGAAGTCACTCAGTCGTGTGCGACTCCTAGTGACCCCATGGACTGCAGCCTTCCAGGCTCCTCCATCCATGGGATTTTCCAGGCAAGAGTACTGGAGTGAGGTGCCATAGCCTTCTCCATAAGGTGGCTTAGGGGGATTTATAGATCTCTTGCCTTCATTTATAACCTCAGAGAGTGCAAGGAACATGCCATCTTATCTGTCTTTTCAGAGAATCCAGGAAAGCCCTCATAGTTACATTTATTAAAAATATTTTGTATGCTGAATCTAGAAAAATTGTATGGATTATCTGATTTGCAAAACAGAAATAGAGACACAGACATACAGAACAAACATAGGGACTCCAACTGGGGGAAGAAGGAGGTGAGATGAATTGGGAGATTGGGACTGACATACATATACTATTGATACTATGTATAAAGAGGTAACTAATGAGAACCTATTATTCAGCTCAGTTTAGTTCAGTTCAGTCACTCAGTCATGTCCGACTCTTTGCGACCCCATGAATCACAGCATGCCAGGCCTCCCTGTCCATCACCAACTCCTGGAGTTCACTCAGATTCACGTCCATCAAGTCAGCGATGCCATACAGCCATCTCATTTTCTGTCATCCCTTTCTCCTCCTGCCCTCAATCCCTCCCAGCATCAGAGTCTTTTCCAATGAGTCAACTCTTTACATGAGGTGGCCAAAGTACTGGAGTTTCAGCTTTAGCATCATTGTGCTTCCAAAGAAATCCCAGGGTTGATCTCCTTCAAAATGGACTGGTTGGACCTCCTTGCAGTCCACGGGACTCTCAAGAGTCTTCTCCAACACCACAGTTCAAAAGCATCAATTCTTCAGCTCTCAGCCTTCTTCATAGTCCAACTCTCACATCCATACATGACCACTGGAAAAACCATAGCCTTGACTAGACAGACCTTTGTTGGCAAAGTAATATCTCTGGTTTTGAATATCCTATCTAGGTTGGTTATAACTTTTCTTCCAAGGAGTAAGCGTCTTTTAATTTCATGGCTACAGTCAGTGAACTCTATTCAAGTGCTCTGTGGTGACCTAAATGGGAAGGAAATCTAAAATAAAAGAGGAGATATATGTATAGCTGATGCACTTTGCTATACGGTAGAAACCAAAGATAAACATTTTGTGACTCAGCACCTGTTAATAGCTACCAAAACTTTGGTTGACAGAGACTACTGAAGGCGGTACTTTCTGATCGCATTCTCACATTCCATTTTCCTGAATACTCCTGGCTATACTCTGGACTAAACTAGACTTTTAGAGAAAAATGAATTGATATTGTATCCTACTGGTGACATATAAAGTTGTTTTCATTAAAGTGCAATTTGGCAGATAACATCAGCATATATTAAGAGACAATCCAAGAAAAAAAAAAAAGCAAGCCCTATAAAACATGTAACTGTATGAAAACAGTTGAAGATTTTGTTCCCTATGAGACACAATGACCACTTTGTGACGGTCCATGGGGGAAATGTCTCTATCACTTCCTAGTCAGGAGCAGGCAGCCCTCTGCTAAGCAACTGGTTTGTTTTTCTCTCATGGACACTGTAAATTGTATAATTCATTATGTTTACCCCTTTGCACTGGAGGCTAGAATCTGAGCCAAATTTTTGTCTAATCTCAAAAAAAAATATATATATATATCATTTAGATACATTTTTGTGTTTTCCTGGCTTTATTTCCCTTTTCTAGCATTATATTCTCTTTGCCCTGTAATTCTCATTATTAAAAAATTCATTTTACCTAGCCATGTTGTATGCTGACTTCAGTCATATGCTATAATGTAATGAATAAGGAATGAAAAATGAATCAGTACTTCTGATGATGAAGTTATTCCATTCTATTTAATAGGATGAAGGACAGAGGCCTTCACCTATAGAGACATCTATATATGCATACAGAGTTCAAAAATTCAGGTACCAAGGATTCTAGATGCAGGCAATCACCAGATTGAGTTTAGTTGTTCAAACATGTTGGATGTAATATCTCTCAGAGTCTTTTCCTCATGGTGTCATGATGGTTGCTGCTGCTCCACTCATCCTGCTGTTGATCCAAGCAGGAGGAAAGGAACTGGAGCAGAGGCACTGCCAGTGTACAACCGCGTACCTCTCAGTGGTTAGAACGGTGTCACATTGTCACCCATACTTACAAGGGAGACTAGAAAAGACAACCCTATAAACTTTACAGCCTATAGTATAGGGACAGGTAAGTGAGTAGGGTTGGGATTAGATACTGGGTAGCAGTAAAACTTAGTCACACAGTCATGTCTGACACTTTGCAATCCCATGGACTGTACCCTGCCTGGCTCCTTCATCCATGGAATTCTCCAAGCAAGAGTACTGGAGTGGGTTGCTATTTCCTTCTCCAGGGGCTCTTCCTGACCCAAGGATCAAACCCAGGTCTTCTGCATTACATGTAGATTCTTTACCAACTGAGCCACTAAGGAAGCCAGAGTCATAGGTACTGGGTGTGACAAAATAAATCCTGCCATCGCCATCAACCATGGAAATGCAGCAATCTGTTAAAATGACCCCAAGCTTTCAACCGTCAGTTCAAGTTTGAGTCATATTCTCTGTTTTCTAACTTTTCAAGGAAAATAAAGATTCAAGCGAAAACAGAAGTATTCACCCAATTGGTAATTCATGTAAAGGCTACAACAAATCCTGACGGTGGGAAGGCATTTTTTGTAGACAATTTAATAGGCATTGTACCTATGAAGATTGATCTCATTATGCAGCATGGCATGAATGTATCAATTCTGGATGGCATTTTTCTTTTAGAAAGTAGATTACCTAAAACTCTTCAGTTACCCCGAGTGTAAATCATCATTTACTTAGCTTTATTTAAATTAGAAGAAAATATATGAATGTATTTGGAGCTTCTGAAGGTGAACTAACAAGGCACTATCTCTATGATTTATATTTACTAAGACTTCCATGTTCTGCTTTGTAGCCATTCCCTGTTGTACGAGCCGCTATGACTAACTCACAACTGTTCCTCTAGCACTACTAGCTGGATTGACAATTCTAGAATTTTTGATGGAACAAACTCCATGTTATGAAGTTAGTGGTCTTTGGTTTCGAGAACCCTTCATAGTCAATTCTAATAAAGCTTCCATAAGTTCCCTCAGTTCAGTCAATTGTCTAATTTCAAGGTCTTATCTAATGCGCAATAGCTGTAGAGCAAATCCAAGTTTCAAGGGCATGCTTTCACAGCAACCATATACTAGAAAAAAATGGGTTTCTAAGACAGAAGCATGGAGACTCTAATTCATTACATGAGGAAATAGGCACAGAATTAAATAATAAATTAATCATAGTAGCAAGTATATTAACATTTTTGTGTGCTCCAAAAAGAGAAAACACTCATCTTGCAAATCCTCTGATTAAAGGCTGGTATAAAAGCATTTTCAGTGGACAACAGGGGTCTAAGTCACTTTACATTAAGAAAGCATTTCCCCCAAAGAGGTGACTTTGTCGAACTTGATAAGGCTCAAGCAATTTGGGATTTTGTTTGACTGCAGAATCTGAACTTACTTATCCTGGTTTAGTGGTCTAAGTAACAGTTTAATAACTGAAAATTGGGTGCTCCAATCTCTGTCTTGCCAATGACTTTTCTCTGACCTTGGATGAGGCACTTGATGCTACAGAAATACTTTTACAGGCTTTTATTTTTGTTATTTACAATGAAAATAACTTCTAAAAGTGATAGGTCAAATATGCAAGTCAAAAACCTGAGAAATTAAGCTAGTAACAATGTGTCTTCACTCCAAATATAGATTTGTTTGCCATTTATATGATTTTACCTTTTTTTGTAGGAAGCTTGGGGCCTTGAACAAAAACAAAAGGAAACATTGTCTTGTTTCACTGAGGTTTCTGTCTATATCAAAAATGTCTACTATTAAAATGCCATTCTTTATAATTGTTGGCAGCATCTGGTGAACCACTAAAAATACACTTTTGTACAGGACTAAGGGAAGATAAAAAAAAATCTATTTCTTGATGAGTAGATGATTCCCCCTTGGTTTGTGGGAAGTGTTACTTGAAATAAAAGGATTTGCTCAAATGACCTTTCGAGTTCTTGTCTAATCAGTCTGACTGCTGCTCTGCTTTAGGAGAAAGAACTTAACTACTAGATCCTAGTATGGCAACATGTACACACACATATGCACAAACACACCACATGTTCCTGTATCCATATATACCATGTGTACTTACATGGGAGAGACACAGAAAGAACAGGTGTAGAGACAGAAGAGAGGGAATGTTATGACCAAATGCTTAAAAAGTGATAAGCCTGAGAAAAACAGCAGGAAAAGCAAGGCTTCCATTAAATCCTGCCCTAGATTTTAATGTCTGGAGCCAAAAGATCATCCCAGTGTCCCTTGCCAATGAGAGCCACATTCATGTGCAAAATGATGTTCCAACTTTGTGTCAAAAAGTAGACTGAGGAACAGAAACTGCCTCCATAGAAATAGCATCTCTTCTCTTGCTCATTAAGAAGAACATCAAAACGTTAAGAATGAGAAAGAGTACAAACTGGGAGTTAGATGTTGTTTGCATGGGACTGAGTCAACTCTATGAAGTCTACTCAACAGAATTATAATTTTACATACTTTCATTATTAGAATTAATATATTTCTTTGATGATTTAAATCTAGAGATGTAGCAGTTTTCTTTTATTGGTTAATGCTAATAATAATTGCAAATATTTTAGAAAAAATGCCACCGTTTCTCACCATTTTGCATTCAGCATACATATACTCGCAACGGTCCTATGATGTAGGCACTATTATTATTCTCATTTTCAGAGGTGAACATTTCTAAGCAAAATTTCCCAAAAGCACACAACCCATTAAGGGTTATATGGTGGGATGTGAGTTCAGTCCATGTGGGTCCCTGCCCATAACTGGAACGCTGCACTACCATCTAAAAGTGCTTTATATTCAATCGATTTTCAATCAGTCAATGTTACTTCAAAGAGTGGAAGGAGAGCATTCTCAAGAAGACAAACATTATTAAATCACAATCGATTGGGAACTCAGGTACACTTATGGCTGATTTATGTCAATGTATGGCAAAATGAGTACAGTATTGTAAAGCAAAACAAACTAAAAAATAAAAATTAAAAAAAAATAAATCACAATCGTTTCTCTTTAAGTACTCTGTTACTTCTGTGTGAAACAAAATTTTATGAAGATTTGCTAATCTCTCAAGACTCTAACAATAAAAGCCCAAGTGAATAATGGGTGTTCGGCTTTTAACCAGAACATGTGGGGTCATGTTCTTTGAGTATCTGTCATCAACCAGCCCTTTCTACTAGCAAACATTCTGCTACAGAGCATGGCTCAGGGTTCCAAAGGAATGCTCGGCTCAAGGATGTACTAACCATCATAATCCTACAACACCTAGTAATCTACAATAAAGAGCAACTGGGCTAGACCTCGGGGGAACATAGCTTGGCGTCAGCTTTGTGATGTGGAGATGATATTAACCTCTTCTCAGGGAGGATGAATGCATGAATGAGAATACAGATGCACAGATAATTTAAAATTCTTGGTAGCACCTTGGCTAGTCAATCTATTGCTTTTCCTGTTTTCATTATGTCCAATATAATTCCACGGGAATTCTTAGAAATCTCATTCTCTTTAGTTTCCACTAAAACCTTTTGGCTCTTTCTGAATCAGTCAAACTGTATTGAGGAATTATTTATCTCTAGTCCTTCCACTGTGTGTTAGAGGAGTGGTTTTCTTTGAACAGTGGAAAGGCCCACTACAGAACAATATGACTGCTGAATAGAGTCTCTTTCAACAAAAGATCTGAAGGATGAGGAACCTCTGGTCTCACAATGCTTTTATAAAAACTTATGTACCAAAAGTCTAAAATCTCTCAAATGGGGATAGATCACATTTAGAACATTTAGTTAGGCACGGGTAAACTTTAGGAATCAGACGGAAGGTGCTGCAAGAGCAGCAGAGATGATAAAGGAGGATCTGAGATGGAGAAAAGACAGAAAGGGAGAGGAAGTGGAGAGGCTGGTGGAGGAACGACAATCCCTGCCCTAGGGGCTCAGTGCGTATTTTTTATTTTTATTTTTTCTGGAAAGGGAGAAACAAATGCTATTGATCTGTCTACACTACCAGACACCTTGATGTCTTAAGGAGTAGAGCACTTACACATTCTCACTTTGCTTACTATTCTTTGGGGATTCATGCAGACTTGGAGGACTGAGCAACAGAGAACTCCATCTCAGTTCTTCTGAGAGTGACTATTTCCCCATGCACTATAAAGCTGACATCAAATCTGATTCCTTTCAAAAAATGTGTCACCTTGGGTATGTGTTGAATTTAATTGTTTCCTTTCCTCTGACCTCAAGACAGAATTAAGGAACTAGTGGGTTTTAGAAATGTAGCTGTCATCCAATCTATGATAGAATTCATCTCTTATATCTGGCTCCAGGATGCCCCAAACTCACTTGCTATTGAGTGCAAGGCTCTCTGCACAAGTGATGAAATTTAGTCCTCTACAGACACATATGGCTGGGCTGTCACAGCTTCTTGGAATATTTTTCACTTAGATTCTGAGCAATGTATAAACCTTAAAAAAAAATCATCTTGTGCCTCTTAAAATCTTAAAAAGTATAATTTTTCTGCAAACCATTGACAATAGAAAAGGCACACTATCTTTGCATACCAGAGCATAAACCACCATAAAAAAAAATATATATATATATATAATTCTGCCCTGTCCAAATTCATAAATGGATATAAATTACTTGGAAAATTTTTCATAATTTAACTTACTGCTATCTCTTCAAATGGGCTATTTATAACAGGAGTTAGATGATATCCTACCAAGTTTCATGAGGAGAGTGGTTTTCCGGGTTTCTTTAAGTGAACTTAATTTCAAGAGATTTTTGATTGGTTCTGAAGACTTTAAAATTGCATTGTTAGGTTCAGTTCCAAAAGCAAAAATCTATTATTTTTAATGGTAAATGTAAACAGGGATTAAGGTGTGCTGTTTGCTAGCATGTCAAAATAAGAACTCAGTATTTTCAGTTGGGAAAGAAAAATCACAAAGTTAGGTACAGTGGTACAAAATGAAACGTATTTTTTTTTTCACAAGGGTGTTTTCATACAATGCATCCACAGAGCACAGCAATTTACTACAGAGTATTATTTATCACTGTTATTTTGGCAGTCACCCACTGAGTCTGTAAAACAACAAAAGTACTAAAAGTTCTCTTAAGCAGGGATATTGTTTTAAAATCTCTAAGTGGAATTGATAGAGAATGTAGTGAAGAAGGATCAGAACAACCATCAGTAGGGTTATTCAAATATTTCACACATTTGGTTAAATTACTCAAAGCCCTAGAAGACTTGACTATTGTCAAAAACAAACATAGCAGCCCCAGAATATTGACTGTGCACCCAGTGGCCAAGACGCTTGAGACATGAGTTCCCCTTATGTCTCCATTTGTTCCCCTTATGTCATGTGTCATTAACAAAATAAAAGAAAGCTAGTAGGAAATTGATTCATACATTTCTACATATTGAAATATTAATTAAGCCACAATCATCTCAACAGACTGAAAATTCAACATTCTTTCATGATTAATAAAATCTGATAGTAAAAGACAAAAGAAAAGAATACATTTTAACATGAAAAAGGTGATTGAAACACGCATAACAAAATTCAGCTCCTTAATATAAAAAGTTTTTATAAAGCAATGACAAAAAGATACACCCTGTAGAAAAATGAAGACTAGGAGGCAAATCACAGAGTAAATTAACTCTCCTCAAAACACTGAAAAAATGTTCAACCTTATCTGGTTTAAAGAAACGTAAGCATAAGCTACAACATAAAAATGTAAACTGTTATGTCAAATATTAAATTAATGCTCAGTACTGGTGAGGTTGAAAGAAAAGGGCTGTCTCACCTGGCTGTAAAACTATATATTGAGAAAACAATTCAGGAGGGTAATCTGTCAATGTAGTATAAAACATTAAAAGTATATACACCCTTTGATCTAGAGACTCCATTTCTAGGAGTTAGATATAAATAAATCAGTTGAGATAGATGCTCCCAGAATTTAACAACAGGATTATAAAGATACTCTATTTTATAATGAAAAATACAGATAAACCAAATGTCAAGTAAATTATAAGTTCACATAATAGAATATTATGTAAACATCAAAAGGGATGTCACATATCTACTTGTAGATAATGAAGACATAAACAAAGTTTAACATGCTACAACAGTATGATCTTGTTTTCATTCAAAATGATTATTGTCCTATCTATCTGTA
>SJYA01002754.1:694761-705837 GCA_006410615.1 Neotragus moschatus
AGGCTCAAGCAACTTGGGATTTTGTTTGACTGCAGAATCTGAACTTACTTATCCTGGTTTAGTGGTCTAAGTAACAGTTTAATAACTGAAAATTGGGTGCTCCAATCTCTGTCTTGCCAATGACTTTTCTCTGACCTTGGATGAGGCACTTGATGCTACAGAAATACTTTTACAGGCTTTTATTTTTGTTATTTACAATGAAAATAACTTCTAAAAGTGATAGGTCAAATATGCAAGTCAAAAACCTGAGAAATTAAGCTAGTAACAATGTGTCTTCACTCCAAATATAGATTTGTTTGCCATTTATATGATTTTACCTTTTTTTGTAGGAAGCTTGGGGCCTTGAACAAAAACAAAAGGAAACATTGTCTTGTTTCACTGAGGTTTCTGTCTATATCAAAAATGTCTACTATTAAAATGCCATTCTTTATAATTGTTGGCAGCATCTGGTGAACCACTAAAAATACACTTTTGTACAGGACTAAGGGAAGATAAAAAAAAATCTATTTCTTGATGAGTAGATGATTCCCCCTTGGTTTGTGGGAAGTGTTACTTGAAATAAAAGGATTTGCTCAAATGACCTTTCGAGTTCTTGTCTAATCAGTCTGACTGCTGCTCTGCTTTAGGAGAAAGAACTTAACTACTAGATCCTAGTATGGCAACATGTACACACACATATGCACAAACACACCACATGTTCCTGTATCCATATATACCATGTGTACTTACATGGGAGAGACACAGAAAGAACAGGTGTAGAGACAGAAGAGAGGGAATGTTATGACCAAATGCTTAAAAAGTGATAAGCCTGAGAAAAACAGCAGGAAAAGCAAGGCTTCCATTAAATCCTGCCCTAGATTTTAATGTCTGGAGCCAAAAGATCATCCCAGTGTCCCTTGCCAATGAGAGCCACATTCATGTGCAAAATGATGTTCCAACTTTGTGTCAAAAAGTAGACTGAGGAACAGAAACTGCCTCCATAGAAATAGCATCTCTTCTCTTGCTCATTAAGAAGAACATCAAAACGTTAAGAATGAGAAAGAGTACAAACTGGGTATCCTCAAATAAATAGAAGTTTTAACTGCTTACGCTGGAGTTAGATGTTGTTTGCATGGGACTGAATCAACTCTATGAAGTCCACTCAACAGAACTATAATTTTACATACTTTCATTATTAGAATTAATATATTTCTTTGATGATTTAAATCTAGAGATGTAGCAGTTTTCTTTTATTGGTTAATGCTAATAATAATTGCAAATATTTTAGAAAAAATGCCACCGTTTCTCACCATTTTGCATTCAGCATACATGTACTCGCAACGGTCCTATGATGTAGGCACTATTATTATTCTCATTTTCAGAGGTGAACATTTCTAAGCAAAATTTCCCAAAAGCACACAACCCATTAAGGGTTATATGGTGGGATGTGAGTTCAGTCCATGTGGGTCCCTGCCCATAACTGGAACGCTGCACTACCATCTAAAAGTGCTTTATATTCAATCGATTTTCAATCAGTCAATGTTACTTCAAAGAGTGGAAGGAGAGCATTCTCAAGAAGACAAACATTATTAAATCACAATCGATTGGGAACTCAGGTACACTTATGGCTGATTTATGTCAATGTATGGCAAAATGAGTACAGTATTGTAAAGCAAAACAAACTAAAAAATAAAAATTAAAAAAAAATAAATCACAATCGTTTCTCTTTAAGTACTCTGTTACTTCTGTGTGAAACAAAATTTTATGAAGATTTGCTAATCTCTCAAGACTCTAACAATAAAAGCCCAAGTGAATAATGGGTGTTCGGCTTTTAACCAGAACATGTGGGGTCATGTTCTTTGAGTATCTGTCATCAACCAGCCCTTTCTACTAGCAAACATTCTGCTACAGAGCATGGCTCAGGGTTCCAAAGGAATGCTCGGCTCAAGGATGTACTAACCATCATAATCCTACAACACCTAGTAATCTACAATAAAGAGCAACTGGGCTAGACCTCGGGGGAACATAGCTTGGCGTCAGCTTTGTGATGTGGAGATGATATTAACCTCTTCTCAGGGAGGATGAATGCATGAATGAGAATACAGATGCACAGATAATTTAAAATTCTTGGTAGCACCTTGGCTAGTCAATCTATTGCTTTTCCTGTTTTCATTATGTCCAATATAATTCCACGGGAATTCTTAGAAATCTCATTCTCTTTAGTTTCCACTAAAACCTTTTGGCTCTTTCTGAATCAGTCAAACTGTATTGAGGAATTATTTATCTCTAGTCCTTCCACTGTGTGTTAGAGGAGTGGTTTTCTTTGAACAGTGGAAAGGCCCACTACAGAACAATATGACTGCTGAATAGAGTCTCTTTCAACAAAAGATCTGAAGGATGAGGAACCTCTGGTCTCACAATGCTTTTATAAAAACTTATGTACCAAAAGTCTAAAATCTCTCAAATGGGGATAGATCACATTTAGAACATTTAGTTAGGCACGGGTAAACTTTAGGAATCAGACGGAAGGTGCTGCAAGAGCAGCAGAGATGATAAAGGAGGATCTGAGATGGAGAAAAGACAGAAAGGGAGAGGAAGTGGAGAGGCTGGTGGAGGAACGACAATCCCTGCCCTAGGGGCTCAGTGCGTATTTTTTATTTTTATTTTTTCTGGAAAGGGAGAAACAAATGCTATTGATCTGTCTACACTACCAGACACCTTGATGTCTTAAGGAGTAGAGCACTTACACATTCTCACTTTGCTTACTATTCTTTGGGGATTCATGCAGACTTGGAGGACTGAGCAACAGAGAACTCCATCTCAGTTCTTCTGAGAGTGACTATTTCCCCATGTACTATAAAGCTGACATCAAATCTGATTCCTTTCAAAAAATGTGTCACCTTGGGTATGTGTTGAATTTAATTGTTTCCTTTCCTCTGACCTCAAGACAGAATTAAGGAACTAGTGGGTTTTAGAAATGTAGCTGTCATCCAATCTATGATAGAATTCATCTCTTATATCTGGCTCCAGGATGCCCCAAACTCACTTGCTATTGAGTGCAAGGCTCTCTGCACAAGTGATGAAATTTAGTCCTCTACAGACACATATGGCTGGGCTGTCACAGCTTCTTGGAATATTTTTCACTTAGATTCTGAGCAATGTATAAACCTTAAAAAAAAATCATCTTGTGCCTCTTAAAATCTTAAAAAGTATAATTTTTCTGCAAACCATTGACAATAGAAAAGGCACACTATCTTTGCATACCAGAGCATAAACCACCAAAAAAAAAAATATATATATATATATAATTCTGCCCTGTCCAAATTCATAAATGGATATAAATTACTTGGAAAATTTTTCATAATTTAACTTACTGCTATCTCTTCAAATGGGCTATTTATAACAGGAGTTAGATGATATCCTACCAAGTTTCATGAGGAGAGTGGTTTTCCGGGTTTCTTTAAGTGAACTTAATTTCAAGAGATTTTTGATTGGTTCTGAAGACTTTAAAATTGCATTGTTAGGTTCAGTTCCAAAAGCAAAAATCTATTATTTTTAATGGTAAATGTAAACAGGGATTAAGGTGTGCTGTTTGCTAGCATGTCAAAATAAGAACTCAGTATTTTCAGTTGGGAAAGAAAAATCACAAAGTTAGGTACAGTGGTACAAAATGAAACGTATTTTTTTTTCACAAGGGTGTTTTCATACAATGCATCCACAGAGCACAGCAATTTACTACAGAGTATTATTTATCACTGTTATTTTGGCAGTCACCCACTGAGTCTGTAAAACAACAAAAGTACTAAAAGTTCTCTTAAGCAGGGATATTGTTTTAAAATCTCTAAGTGGAATTGATAGAGAATGTAGTGAAGAAGGATCAGAACAACCATCAGTAGGGTTATTCAAATATTTCACACATTTGGTTAAATTACTCAAAGCCCTAGAAGACTTGACTATTGTCAAAAACAAACATAGCAGCCCCAGAATATTGACTGTGCACCCAGTGGCCAAGACGCTTGAGACATGAGTTCCCCTTATGTCTCCATTTGTTCCCCTTATGTCATGTGTCATTAACAAAATAAAAGAAAGCTAGTAGGAAATTGATTCATACATTTCTACATATTGAAATATTAATTAAGCCACAATCATCTCAACAGACTGAAAATTCAACATTCTTTCATGATTAATAAAATCTGATAGTAAAAGACAAAAGAAAAGAATACATTTTAACATGAAAAAGGTGATTGAAACACGCATAACAAAATTCAGCTCCTTAATATAAAAAGTTTTTATAAAGCAATGACAAAAAGATACACCCTGTAGAAAAATGAAGACTAGGAGGCAAATCACAGAGTAAATTAACTCTCCTCAAAACACTGAAAAAATGTTCAACCTTATCTGGTTTAAAGAAACGTAAGCATAAGCTACAACATAAAAATGTAAACTGTTATGTCAAATATTAAATTAATGCTCAGTACTGGTGAGGTTGAAAGAAAAGGGCTGTCTCACCTGGCTGTAAAACTATATATTGAGAAAACAATTCAGGAGGGTAATCTGTCAATGTAGTATAAAACATTAAAAGTATATACACCCTTTGATCTAGAGACTCCATTTCTAGGAGTTAGATATAAATAAATCAGTTGAGATAGATGCTCCCAGAATTTAACAACAGGATTATAAAGATACTCTATTTTATAATGAAAAATACAGATAAACCAAATGTCAAGTAAATTATAAGTTCACATAATAGAATATTATGTAAACATCAAAAGGGATGTCACATATCTACTTGTAGATAATGAAAACATAAACAAAGTTTAACATGCTACAACAGTATGATCTTGTTTTCATTCAAAATGATTATTGTCCTATCTATCTGTAGCTCTCGCATTTACCTATTTAGTTACATACATACCTACCTGAAAAAAAATGCTGAAACAATATTTATCATGAGTTAGCTATCACTGATTGGTGTTTTTCATTGCCTATTATTTATATATAATTTCGTATTATTTTTTCTTTTCAAAGTTCACTTCAGTCACTCAGTCTTATCCGACTCTTTTTGAGCCCCTGCATCGCAGCACACCAGGCCTCCCTGCCCATCACNGACGCCCCCATCAGTGACGCCTCCATCAATGACTGCCCCCCAGGGAAACCCCCCAGTGTGCTCCCGGGTATGGGGTCCACACCTGCACCCCCACAAAGACGGGCAGAGAGAAAGTGGGAAGAGCCCGCGGGTTCCACCAGCCTGCTGGGGTGGCTGTGTACAAGTGGCGCAGGCGGGCAGCTGAAACAACAGAAATGGGTTCTCTCTCAGTCTGGGGGCTGGAAGCCTGAGGTCCGGGTGTGGGCGAGGCTGGCTTCCTCCCCAGCCTTCCCAAGGCTGCTCTCGCTGGCGTGTGGACGGCCGTCTTCTCCCTTCCTCTTAGGGCCTTCCCTCCGTCTATGAGTGCGGGTCCTAATTTCCCTTCTTACAAGAACTCAGTCCCATTAGTTTAAAGCCCACCCACACGACTTCATTTACCCTTAATCACTTCTCTGCAGACTCTGTCTCCAAACACAGTCACGTTCTGAGGTCCTGGGCATTAGGGCTTCAACATATGAATTTGGGAGATCACCCTTCAGCCCATGACACATTCTGAGTCACTTTAGACCAAGTTGTGATCTTGGCTAAAGTCACTATCCAGAGCCGATAACACAGCCCCCCTAAGCCAAGGTGGCCAGGAAGCACCCCCACCTGCAGCCACGTCCACCAGGGGTCGTGGGGAGCAGGGGTCGTGGGGAGCAGGGGTCGTGGGACAGTGAGCCCGCTCTGCCAGGCAGGGCTCCTTGCCCTGGGGACTCTCCCTCCTACCTGCCCCAAGCCGTCCTGTTCAGCCCGTTGGAAGCAGTGACTGAAGGGCTCCAGCTTGGGGTCGTAATGAAGAGCAGACAGCTCCCGGTGCGCCGTGTCGCGTGCTGAGTGCCGAGTCGACTTAGATTTCCAGCGGCAGCCTGAGACAAGAGCCGCTGCCCTCACCGCCACCATCTGTAAGAGTCACAGTGCAGCTGAGACAGACCTCGGGGAGCAGAGAAGGACCACCAGGGCCCGCAGAGGGGCTGGGGTAAGAGTGTCCCCCGTACCTGCCGCAACCCCAGCCTTTACCCACAGAAACCTCAGTCCCCCCAGAGCTCTGACTTTCCAGAGGTCTGTGAAGCTCTAGCTGGAGCCAGGATCCGCCCCGATGAACCGCAGCTTAAATGCCAGCTGATGGGGCTCAAATATGCCTAAGTGTCTATGTGAGCTGATGGCTAATTCTTGGAGAACAAGCCCCGGTGAATTCATGAAAGCACATTTCTCCAACGGAGACCAGCTTCCTAACTGTTCGCCCTGAACGCAGATCATTAGATACTCCTACCTGGGCCCTGAACGTCCCTGCCTCTCCTAAACCGTAGCACGGAGGAGAGGGGCATCCGTAGGAGCAAGGGGTTGCCTCCCACGACGAGCCCCTGACGAGTTCCGAGGGACTGTTTCAGCTCCAGGCCTCAGGGCCTCGTGCGGCAGCTTCGTGCAGGGCAGACAGTCAGATAGTGAGCGTCTCAAAGGCTTCTGGTCAGAAGACGGAGGTGTAGCAAGGGAACGGAGGCACTCCCCCTGCACACCCGACAGGAGTGTCCACTCTCTCTCCTTGTGGACAGACAGCGTAAGGGCGGTCTTCATTTTCATGCTCGCACAGGGGTCTTAGGACTCATACCCCCACCTCCTTCCCTGAGAGTCACTCCTGGCTCAGGGACCGAGTCATGGTTCCGTGTTTTAGTGGCTACACGGTCCTCCACGCCTCACCGTTTCCAGGAGCTTCCTTCTGCTGATGGGCGTCTGCGTTGTCTACACCTCCGCCAGCCACAGGGAACAGCGCTCGGGAGTTGTCTTGGGAAGTTAGTGCTGGCAGTCACTCAGGACACCCACGGGCACCCTCGCAGTGACAGTGGGGCGGAGCTTCCACCCTGGGCCCTGACGCCCCCTCCTGCGGGGCTCGGCGCTCCACCCCAGGGCTGGGCCGCTGCTGTTGTGCCCCAACCGGAGCTCCAGCCTCCAAGTGGCTGCCCCGCCTTCCCCGCCCTCTCCCCTGCACGTCCTCAAGTTTGCTGGCTCTAAGCTTCCCAGTGAAAATCATTTTCACTCCTCTGATCCCAAATATTCCCATTACAGTAGTGTAACAGAGTTACTGGGCTCCAGACAGCATCTGGAGCAGCAATTCTGAAGGTGCCTGGAGCACCCTGGGGAGGCTCACGACCTGCATGGACCCGGCCAGTGAGGAGGGGTGGGGTCTCAGCAGAGCCGAGGTGGGGCAGGGGCAGTCGAGGGCTCCAGATGGTGACCGATGCACACGGCTAGGGGACAGGAACACCTGGCTTCGGGGAAAGCAAAGAGCCCACCCAGGAGGACGCCACTGTGCTGTGCGGTCCCACTGAGGAAACGGCAGGATTCTAGAGATGGAGACAAACCATGGCTTCTTGGGAGCAGCAAGGGGAGGGGAGGGGGCTCTAAAGAGAGTAGGCTGAGTAGACAGAACAGTTTGGAACTCGCCGGTGGTCACAGGCGTCTGCACAGGGGTTAAGATGGCAAAGAACTACACACACAAGCAAACACACACAGGCGTGCAGGTGAGAGCCAGGAACACCTGCTGAGGTCTGAAGTCCAGTTGCCAGTGTGAGGCTGATGTCCCAGATGCAGCAGCCCTGCGGGGGGCGGGGGTGGTGGTGGTGGATGGGAGGGGGATCAGGGCTCTGTACGAGTCTTGCCATTTCTTGTGGGTCTATAATTATCTCAAAGTAAAAAGCTAAATATTTTTCTGAAAAAAATTCCAGAAGCTAATTGCTAGATAATCAAAAATCTGCAAAGTATACCTGGATCCCCTGAGTCAATGACTGTCTTGTGAAGGAACAACATCCAGGACTCCAGGCCCCTCGAGGGGGCCCTGTCAACCCCCAATGAAGCTAAAGCTGCGGGCTCAAAATGCTCCCTGAGCTGGCCAAGTCCTCCCACTGGAGTGGGAGCTTTCTACTCCCTGGGCCTCATACTGACGGGGGTCGTGGAGACAGACCTGGGGATCCAGGACAGAGGAGGGGCAAGACTGAGATGTGTGCACAGGCCTGGGCCTAGTAAACGTGTGTGCACAAGTGTTTGTGCATGTGTGCACATGTGCATGCAAGTCGTGTGTGCATGTATGCACTCGTGTGCTTTGGGCACACATGGTGCACACGTGTGCTAAGTGTGTATATATGTGTGGACGTGTGTGCCGAGTATGTGCATGCACGTGCCTGTGTGCACATGTGTGCTGAGTGAATGTGTGTGGGTGTACACGTGTGTGCTGTGTGTGCATGTGTGTGGACACATGTGTGCAAGCGTTTGCATGTTGCGTGCATGTGTGCTAAGCATGCATATATATGTGGGGACACTTGTGCTGGGTAAGTGTGTACGTGTGTGCGCACATGTGCGGAGTGCCTGTATATGTGTGCACACGTGTACTAAGTATGTTGTGTGTGTGCGCAAGCACATGTGCTAAGTATGTGCACACACATATGGGGGTTATGGGGGAGAGCTGGCTGAGAAGGGAGTCACCAGCTACTTGTCTCCTCAGAATTGACTCACGTAGACAGCTCTGCGATTTGCACTCATCTACGGTTCCCAGTTCAGGTCCCTGGGGCCACCTGAGCTTAGCTCCAAAGCCTTGGGACGTTCTCTCTCTCCACTGGTCCCAAAGGGGTCTAGGACAAGAGCATGGAGCCCTGGTCCTTTGAGAACCCACAACCTGGGTGTTCGATCCCCGGGTACTTGCTGTCCTGTGTCCTGAAGACACTCAGAGGATGAAGTGCTCCCTTAGCATCAGCGACTTAGAAGACAGAGCCGCTTTCTTCTGTCTAATTATGCAACAACGAGTCAACCAAAGTGGGTTCCCCGGTGGCTCAGACAGTAAAGCGTCTGCCTGCAGTGCGGGAGACCAGGGTTCTATCTCTGGGTCCAGAAGATCCCCTGGAGAAGGAAATGGCACCCACCCCCGTATTTTTACCTGGAGAATCCCACGGATGGAGGAGCGGGCTACAGTCCACGGGGTCACAAAGAGTCAGACCCGACTGAGTGACTTCACTTTCTTTTCTTCTTATTAACCAAAGCAAACACAAAGAGTGCAGTAAGGTAAAACTATGAGGCACTTCGATGGGATGGAGACTTGAAATAAGTTAAATGGCTTCAGGATGGGTTTGCTGAATTGTGGAAGAGATGCCCAATAACATCTGACTCGACGCGTAATCTTGTAGAAGGAGGGCTGCTTAGAGGAGTCCTTGACAAAGGGCTCTTNAGGTAAAACTATGAGGCACTTCGATGGGATGGAGACTTGAAATAAGTTAAATGGCTTCAGGATGGGTTTGCTGAATTGTGGAAGAGATGCCCAATAACATCTGACTCGATGCGTAATCTTGTAGAAGGAGGGCTGCTTAGAGGAGTCCTTGACAAAGGGCTTTTAAGGTAGGGTTTCAGTCCTTTGCCGCAGACTGGGTCACGGTAAACCCAGGGTAAGGGTTTACATGCCTGGGTTATAGGTAAATGTAGTCCACGCATGGCCTCTGCACGCTAACGCTTTATCCTTGACTTTAGCCTGGGGGGGTCTGCCTTCAAACACTGGGGGTGGTGTGGGTGTCAAGGAGGGTGGTGGTGATGTGTGTGTGTGTTAGTTTCAGTCGGCACCTTAGAGTAAGGAGAGGAACACGCCCGACCCTCACGACCGAGGACTCAGCAGACGACTGCAGAAGCGAACTGCCAAGTCGGACAGGCAAGATTCAGAGATTTCCCAGGTGGGGCCCCCTCAGATGCTCGTTTGTTTCTCTGCTTCTTCTACCCTCTTCTTCCTTGGAGCTCAGTGGAAACTGGCTTTCCAAGTTTACTTTTGCGTTCCACTTTTGTGGAACCTAGCACCTGCTTTCAAAGGCCAGTTGCGAGCACCGTGACTTGGGTTTGCCCAGTTCTCCATCTGGAGGGAAGTAAGTTGAAGGAGCGGTGACATGGGGCCCTGCTCTCTGCCTCAGTGGGGGTCACTTCACCCCGTGGAGGCACAGGCGTGATCCTTCAAGGGAATGTTTGAAATCAAACACATCTGCTTGAATTCATCATGAACACAGAGGTTCCAAGCCCGAAGTAAAATGGAAAAACGATTTTGTGTGGTTTCCAAAGCCAGTAAAACGGCCAGTGGCTCGCATCTCTGGTCCCGGGACGACCGCGAGGACCCTCCGCCTCCCTGTGAGCTGTTTGCAAATCAGCAGCATCTTCAACCTTCCTCCTCGACTTCCCTTCAGGAACTTGTGGAGTCTCAGGTCTCTAACCCTGAGGCAATTACAAGTGCATGCTTCCCAATTTTTTAAAAAATTACATTTTAGACCCTTAGGCCCAAACAGACGAGGCTTAGAAATTCATTGAGCAGCTTGAAAAATAATTCAAATGAGCTTCATTCTTGAGCTGAGGCTTTTTATTGGCTGTATGTTCCTGCAGTCCAGAGAGCAGGTACATGGGGGCTTTCGTAACAAATCATGACAGAAAGTTTGAACTACCTCGCTACTTTTAGGAAAGACCTCAGAATAAGTTAGCTAATTGCAATTTTGTGAGACAAATTAGCAATAAAAAAGGAAATTTCTTTCCACAGAGCTTTTCTAGAAGCCATATATGGTAAGTCCAACCTCCTGTTTCATTTGCTCAGACCCAGAGTCACCGAGATATCAGAGTCTTTGACCATGAAACAGAAGTCTGGTGCTGTGTAGCAGACCGACCTTCCTTCTTATTTAAAGTGTGAGTGTTGGATGGTTACCATGTCCCAGGATGAGGGCTGGGTGCTCAGGGCGGAGACGGCGTTGGTCCCTCATGTGGGGTTGGTCTCTTGTGTCATGAAGGCTTTTGTCTGTCCTGAGGTTCTACCTGCTCTCAGCCTGTTTACAGCTAAAATCATCACCCTCCTCCTCTGCCTGGCAAGTAACAGAAATGCATTAAAAGTAAACTGTAGAAAATTGGGTTACAGAGATAGAGGGAACCTTGCTGGATCATGGAAAAAGCAAGAGAGTTCCAGAAAAACA
>SJYA01002754.1:715398-725900 GCA_006410615.1 Neotragus moschatus
CGGGGCGGGGCGGGGCGGGAGGCGGAGAGGGAGAAAGGGAGGGGATCTACGTATATGGCCGATTCACATCGTTGTACAGCAGAGACTAACACAACATTGTAAAGCAATTATATCCCAATAAAAAGTTTAAAAAATAAAAGAAACCATAATCCACGTAAAATCTTAAAAAGATAATAATTGACAGTAACAATGTCATCTACATTTTGATATATTTTACAATACTAAAACATGCAAAGCAAGCCGGTTAGTTAATCCCACGTGTTTGTGGGTCCTTTTCGAAGCTCAGTAGTCTTTCAATANAAAAATAAAAGAAACCATAATCCACGTAAAATCTTAAAAAGATAATAATTGACAGTAACAATGTCATCTACATTTTGATATATTTTACAATACTAAAACATGCAAAGCAAGCCGGTTAGTTAATCCCACGTGTTTGTGGGTCCTTTTCGAAGCTCAGTAGTCTTTCAATAATAAAACTAACACTTTTCCTAGCAACTCAAGAGGTAATGAAGTGCCACTAAGCCAATGTTTGGGATTTGGAACTAAACTTAGTCTGCAGAGATTCCTTAATTAGAAGGCTGTCTCCTCGCAGGGGACACTGACCTGCTCCCACTTCAATTATTCTTTCCTTTGATGAGGAGTTGCAGTACATGCCTTTTTGTTCACACATGTATGAAATGTTTGTCTCACCAGGATCAACTAGATATTAAAAGACCTTAAATATTTCCAAAAATCACAAAAGGGCATTTAGGATATTCTCAACACTTCTATTACTTCCCATCTGTGATGTGATAACCACTGAGAAGTAGAAAGTCTCTTGAGCACTCTGGCTTGGTAATGCCCAGGGAGGTCCCCATGACACAGACAAGCTAATGAGGCTATTGACCTGCATCGAGGAGTCCACCACCGTCCCAAGGAGTCTGTTCTTGCAAGACATGGTAGAAACAAAGGGTGTGTGCCAGGAAAAATAACGGCTTCCACTCCTACAACTCCATCTTTAAGAAAAAAGGCAATTCTTGAAAAAGCTGTAAAAGGAACATGCCACTTTATGCAAATGCCACATCGTATAGCTGGAGCTGCACCCAGTTACGTTCCCTTAAAGGTAAAGATCCAGATACGTGTTTTTGAATTGTCTTTAAAAAAAAAAAAAAAAAACTGTTGTCCTTTGTATTAAAAAAAAAAATTTGGTAACCGACATGTGTTAAACTCATATTTTGCATGCTGCATGTTATGAAAGTGCACTCGTTCCTGAAAGTGTCTTAACACTTCTGAAAACGTCTGAGGACGCACCTCTGGAGCCCCCTTTCTCTTCATCTTCAGAGACAGCAGGTTCCCTGAAACGCGTGGAGCATCGTTTTAAAGAAAAGCCTCCTTCCCCGGGCTCTCAGGAGTGGCTGCTCGCTGCTGCGACCGCGTGGTCGCGGGTTCCCCGGGCTCTCAGGAGTGGCTGCCCGCTGCTGCGACCGCGTGGTCGCGGGTTCCGCGGGCTCTCAGGAGTGGCTGCCCGCTGCTGCGACTGCGTGGTCGCGGGTTCCCCGGGCTCTCAGGAGTGGCTGCCCGCTGCTGCGACCGCGTGGTCGCGGGTTTTCCCTCTCCGCGCAGGAGACAGGACAGAAATGCAGGCAGAAGTCACCTCCTCTTCAACCAGGGGATGAGCCAGGGTGACAATCGTCCCCAGTGCCTGCGAGGTCGTTTCTCTGCTCACGGGGGTCCCGGGAATTAGCTATATGTGCGGATACCTGGAGGGCTCACCCTCCATGCCAAGCCTGCCTCGCCATGTGGGACCTCATGCAGTCCTGGGAGGCAGGCCAGTCACCCCTCGGGTGCCATGAGCACCTCGAGAGTGAGGGGCTGCTAACCTGCCCTCGGTGAAGCTTCCCAGGACAGCCCAGGCCTTCTGGGCCAGCCCGTGCTCAGCCACACCACTGCCTTTAGTGACGGCCCTGCTCACCCGCTCGCCCACACTACTCTCCCACCACACCCAGATGCAAGCAGCGCCCTGAAACGTAAAATCAGAATGATGATTACAAAGCCAAACAGCACCAACATGCAGACCATGTGTTTTTAACACTCAGCTCACACTGGAGACTTTGCTACAGGGCATTTCCTTTAAAGAGCTCAGTAATGTACTTACAAATTCAGACGGCATATCTATTTAATTCATAATCAAACACTTGACAGCATTTAGTTTTAGGTCAAGTTGAATCCCATGGACAGAGGAGCTTGGTGGGCTGCTGTTCATGGGGTCACACAGAGTCAGACGCGACTGAAGCCACTTAGCATGCATGCAATATATCATGAAATATTTAAACTTCCCCTGCAAATAAAAGAGCTACTTAATTTTACATTTGAAATATTTCTCCCCAGACAAGACAGTCCCTCCAAGAAAATTAAACTTATCTTTCTTCATCATAAGTATTTCCTTAAAAGCACTAAACATTGCAGAAAAACAAAGAGGTTAAAAATAATGGAAGAAGGAAAGGAATCACTGTTTGTATAACTGACATGGCACACAAATAGGCTTCAAGTATCAATAAGAAAATCAGACAAGGTCCTCTCTATTGTTTCCCTATTTTTTCTAGATTTTAATTGGAAATATATTAAATATAAAGTAGCTTTCACTCAATTCAATTTTCAGTATTTTTATATAAACGCCCACGAAATACCCACGTCCTCCAATTTACTTTGAAGTAAAAACAAGGTATATCGTTTCATATAAAAATGCTTCCATGGCATTTAAAAATATAGCTGTTTTGGGGGGGGAAAGCAGCTGCACTACAGTGATCACAACTAAAGAAAAAAGTGAGGGCGCTCCTCCAGCACCGCCCGCGCCCAGCCAGCGCTCCGTCTCTGCCGGCCTCAGGGCCTCTCCTGGCGGCTGCTCAGGAGTACCTGAGGTCCACACGTTGTACCGGCTGAGTCATCTCGCGGGCCCTTTTCCACCTACAGTTTCCCTTTCTTCTTCCCTGAAGGGTCTTTGCTGGAGAAACCGGGGCCGCTGTCCTGCGGTGCCGTCCACGCTGCGAGTCTGCCGAGTGCAGGCAGTGGTGTCACTTAGATGACCCCTGTACTTCGCGTAGCTGGTAGTTCAGTTTAGGCCCTTTCTGAGATTGGGCATTGCCCCTCCTGAGATTGCTCGGCTGTGCGATTTTTCCTTCCTTTCAAAAAGAACAAATGGATTCCGTGACCTCAACACTGCATGACGTACAGCTACTGAGAAAGAGGACTGTGCCTGGAAAGTCTTTGTTGGGAGGATGCACAGCGTCTCACACGGCCTGAGGGAAAGAGCGCGTACATCCTTCGAGTCCAGCAGACCCGTGGACGAGCCCCCACCTAAGAGCTGGGCCACCTTGAGCCTCGTGTCTGTAACTCGGTTATTCCTTTTCAAGTAGGAACGACGGTGCCTCCTTAAAAGGCTGCTGTGAGGTTAGAGCGAGCGCCACACGGCAAGCACTGAGCGTCCCTAAGTGGCCGCGCTCACTGATCAGCGCTTCTGCTCCGGCGCCAGGCGCCCCAGCCCGGGCTCTGCCCCGCCCCGCACTGACCGCCTGCGCTCGCGGCTCCTGCCCCCACGGCCTTTCCAGGAGGCCCCGCCCCAGGCGGAGCACCGTAGCTAGCAGTTATCAGGACCGACCGAGCCTCGAAAACGTGAGCTACCCACAGATGAGGCCTCCGTGCTTTTATCTGAAGCCATGAGTTGCAGGTTGTGAAAACATAACGCCAGAGAGAAGCGATCACCCCCGGGCTGACCTTAGCGGCGAGTGCACAGCTCTGCATGGTACAGGACCCGTGCCCGGTGCGGATCTGGGAACAGCCTGTCAGGGGTCGCCATGAGCCGCCACGAAGGCCGAGCACCCACAGGGCTCTGATCTACACCCGTGAGCTGCCGAGGGGTCTCCCCACATCACGCCGAGGCTTCATTTACCTTCACGGGGATGAGCGGCAGCGGGTCCGAGCACACAGAAGCACACTGTGCCCTTCGCCCCTACTGGGACACATCCTGCTATGTGCTAGAAACCAGCATCAAGGTCGCCAGGCTACTGAAAAACTCGACGACAATGCCATTTGAGGGAAAGAACACGCCGTCAGCTTCTGCCACTGCTTAGGAAGCAAAAGTAGAAGACCTCACAACTTCCTCATTTTCTAATCTTCCCAGCTACAGGCCTCCCGCAAGCAAAGGCAACTCAAGGATCCATCTGTTCCCCAAGCAATGGAACCACCTGTGTCTCCACTAACCAGATCATTGGCAGTAAAGGGGAGATGGTCCTTAGACACTCAGATCCACTCCCTGGGGTTGAGGGTGGCACCAGCCTTCCCTGAGGCACAGGGCACACACGGGGAGGTGGGTGTTGGTGTTTAGCCACTAGTTGTCTCTGACTCTCTGGCCACCCCACAGACTGTAGCCCGCCAGGCTCCTCTGTCCATGGGATTCTCCAGCCAAGAATGTTGGAGTCAGTTGCCATTTCCTCCTCCAGGGGATCTTCTGGACCCAGGGACCGAACCCACATCTCTGGCATTGTTAGGCAGGTTCTTTTTACTGCTGAGCCACCAGGAGCAGAGACATGGAGCAATCCTCATCAGACTGTTTGCCCCGCCCACCACAGGCCAGGTGGCACCAGGGTAGAGAGCCTGCCTGCCAGCACAGGAGACGTAAGAGACGAGGGTTCAGTCCCTGGGTCAGGAAGACCCCCTGGAGGAGGGCATGGCAACCCACTCCAGTCTTCTTGCCTGGAGAATCCCATGGACAGGGGAGCCTGGTGGGCTACAGTCTGTGGGGTCCCACAGAGTCGGACACAACTGAAACAACTTACAATGTACGCACCACGGGCAAGTGCCCACTCTCAGCGGATGCGCCGCAGGCCTTGCACGGGGTGGGCCCAGCAGTGTGACCCTGGCCCTCTCCTGCCGCCATGATGGGCTGAGGGCCACAGCCTCGACACTGGAGCATCTGTCTGTGTGACGGCCTTTCGTCAGGTGGACAGGTGGTGTTTGCTGTCTCGTGGAGTGGTGGTGGTGGCCCTTCATCAGGTGGACAGGTAGTGTTTTTTGTCTTGTGGAGTGGTGAGGCCTTCATCAGGTGGACAGGTGGTGTTTGCTGTCTCGTGGAGTGGTGGGGCCTTCATCAGGTGGACAGGTGGTGCTCGCTGTCTTGTGGAGTGGTGGCCCTTCGTCAGGTGGACAGGTGGTGTTTGCTGTCTCATGGAGTGGTGGCCCTTCTTCAGGTGGAGAGTCAGCAGGCCATGTTTGCTGTTCTGTTCAGAAGACTCCTCCCTGTGTATAGAGGGCAGTGCCCGTGGCAGAGGGGGCAGGACCAAGACCTGGCTGGCCCAGACCCGCCCAGCCTGGACCAACTTCAGGGCCAGTACCACAGTCCTCCTGGCTGGTGCCCCATCCGTGGGAAGACACTGCGAGGCGTCCCCAGGGCCCTGGGCCTCTGGAAACACGGGGCGAGCCGAGCCCCTCGGCACCTGGACGTGCCCACCGTGGTCCCACGAGGGAGTCAAGGGGCACGCGTCCTTCCCCGCAGCCCCACCCCAGGTCTGTCTCAGCACCAGCCCCACCAGCCGCTGGGGTTGCAGCTGCGTGGAGGCCCTGGGCTTGCCCCGTGTGTCCAGGCCACGACCACCCTTCCCCCACGGGAGGGACTTGGGGTGACCCCACCTTGGGGCTTCCGCTCCTGCTCACTACCCCTCCGTGGGAGTGGAGGCTGGGTTCCAGGGACAGAACAGAGCTGAGATCATCAGACCCCCGGGCCCTGTGTCAGCCAGCGGTGCTGGGTTACCCTGTGGTTCACACAGACACCACCCAGTGCTGGGGAAAGGTTCACCGGTGCATCTGGTTTCTAGAAAACAGAAGAAGCTGACAGTCCTGCCAGCCCCAGCCTGGGGCCGTGCACAGCTCAGCGCAGGGGAAGAGCTCCTGTTCTCACGGCCGACGGAGTCTCTACCTGGGACTCGAGGAGGTTTGGGCGGTGAGCGTCTCCATCAAGAAGGACACCAAAGCCACGAAGCGCCAGCCGCCCGCCTGACACTGACTCCCCCGCAGTCCCAGAGGCCGAGTCTCAGGGCTTCAGCCCCTGGGTGTTCGCTCTCAAGGAGGACGGAATTCCAGGATCACCGAGAGCTCTCTTTCAAAAACAACCACCCAGATGCCTCATTCCGAAGCCATTTTCATGCCCAGAGCTCGATCTGCCCAGGACAGGACAGCACCTCCCCGTCCAGGGTGGGTGGGGTGGGGCCTGGGGTTCTGGGGGGAGTGTGGCTGCGCTCCCTGCGATGGGAAGGAGCAGTCTTGATGAGCAAAGCGTGTGTTTCCACGGGGCTTGGAGATGCCGTTTCTGGGCGAGGTCAGAGCCGTCTGCCTGTCCCGTTTTCTCTGAACTTCTGCTCCCGGCGGGGACGGAAGGGAAAACCCCACTTTTAATGCCGGTTATGGTCCACACACCGCAGGGGCTCAGCCTGGGGTTTAGGAAACCAAGCCACGGAAACGGCCTGAAATGCTATGTTCAAGGCCAGTCTGCCAGTCTAGCGTCCCTTCTGGGACAGAGCGCTGAAGACAGCAGCAGAGATGGTGACATTCTGCAGGGCAGCGACGCTGAGTGGTTAGGACAAGGCTGCTCACAGCCTCCAAGTCCTGGGCAGAGGTCAGCACTTCCATCTGCAGGCTGCCCAGCGGTTTCTGCAGACTTCCTCCTTGGACTCAGACCCTCGGCTCTGCGTTTCCCACATGTCATTTAGGGGCAAGCCTGTCGCGTTGGCCACGTTTCTGTGACCAGCCGCCGGTCTCCCTCAGCAGCTGCAGCCAGTCACCCTCTCTGGTGTCGAGTGCTCAGTATTCGTGAGATCCAAGGATGGGTCCAAAGGCCCAAGTAAAGAAGAGTGTCTGAAAGCAGGAATCAAAGGAAGAGGATAAACGGCTGTGCCTCTGAGTGTTGCCATCAAAGCACTTGGAAAGGCCCCCAAATCCAATATTATTTTTGCAAGCTGTGGTCCTTACGGTGTTGTCCGAAAAGTGTCAGAAGGATCCAGGGAGGGGTGGAAGGCCTGGGTACCGTCCGTGCCAAGATGTCCCTGGAAGAAGCGGCAGTGAGTCCGGGTGAAAAGCAGGAATTAGCCCCGGAGGCTGGGCCGGGGGTCTGGATGCCCACGTGAGGCAGTGGCAGCGACCTTCAGAGGTGAGGCCCGCCTGTGGCACAGAGTAGCCTGGCTTTCAGAGCCGCTCGCGGCTCGTCTATTCCTTTACGCTTCATCGTTTCACATAAAACCCCCTGGTTCTGAACAGCTCACAGACGGCAGTAGAAGAGGGAGCCGGTGAGGAGTGAGGGGTGAGGGCCGAAACATCATGCTTTAGAAGAGAAAAGCTGCCACTGTTTTCTGCATTTCTTCACTGGAATTTATTACTCATCCAAGCACAACAGATAATTGAGCAGGGTATTCTGCCATGTCTCCAAAAACAATACGGCCACATGTCCGAAATCCCACCATTTCCCAAACCTCATCTCCTCCGTAAAGGTCCCTCTATGGTAACCGTCTCGTAGCAAATAAATCCTGCTGTTGCCACTGAATAGCATGGCTCTTTCCATTTCACATGTGGGCTCCGAACAGGCCATAAATCCATTGATGAATTAGTCAGATTCTGACCACGGTTCTTTCCACAAAGGCGAGGCGAGCTATGATGAATTTAAGCCCAGTGGCCTGCACAGGAAAAATCCCACAAACTCCCTCTTCATAAATTGAGGATGAGGCATGCGGGAGGCAGGGCAGGGCGCCCAGCATGCTCTTGCTGACACCCAGACCCGTGGGTCATTTATTAGCTGTTTGGACCGGTGGCTGGGGAAGCGCGTCCTGCCTGGGTCTGGCCCAGTCACAGGGCTTCCGGGGCTCGGAGCCGGGGCCCTGAAGGCGGCCCTGGGGGTCTCCTGCTGCGGGGCCCCATGGTTTTACCTTCAGATGCAGGAGGCAGGGGAGAAGGTGAGACAGTGTGCTGGAAGGAATGGGCAGAAAGGGAGGGAGAGAAGTTGTTTGTGGATGGCAGGCGAGAGGGGCGTCTCTCCGCCCCGTGGTGACTCGGCCTCTCTGGCTCCCAGGGAGACGCGGCAGGCCAGCCTGTGCCCCCCGACAGCAGAGAGCCCACGCAGTGCGCCTCCCCCGGCCGAGAGAGCCCGCGTTGGCTTGTCCTCACCGGGAAGCCCGCGAGAGGGAGGGGAGAGGAGAACGGCTGCATCCCTGGCCGTCTCTGCTCGCAGGACTGGCACCGGGGAACAATGGGGAGCTGACGTGGAGAAAACAGGCTCCGGAGCGGCGAGGCGCTGATAAACAGGAGGGCCACTGAGTCACAGAAAGGGCTTTAAAAGTCTCCTGCTGCCCCGGGTGTGACAGAGAGCAAACACAGCGCCTGACAAGGCCCTCTTTGTTCTGTGGGGCCCAGCCCTTCATACAGCCTCCGAGGAGACCGCAGACGGGCTGGAGCACCCCAAGTTCAGAGGCGCCTCGGGAGCACGGGAAGCCTTCCAGGAAAGAGCCGCAGAGTGAGCCACAGGCTGCGAGGGGCGCTCCGCGGGGCGGGCCAGCAGCGGCAAGGAGCCCCCGAGTCAGCGCAGCGGCCCCGAGTCCACTGCGGCCAGCGCAGCAGACGGCAACCCCTGGCCCCGAGAAGGTGCCTTCTGCCCCAGAGCTGGGGCTGCAGCCCACACCCGGGTGCCCCACCGGAGACCCAGCAGTGTAACTATAACCACAGCCCCAGAGGCCACGGCTGCTCCCAGAGACGGGCCACAGAGGGGCAAGCCAGGCAGGGCGGGCCAGGTCGGTGTGGGTGCCCGGCCGGGCCTCTGAGCCCCCTCCGAGCCCCCTCCCGCCTGGGCCTTCCCCGCCGCAGTGATGCTCCTGTCTCCTTCACCTCTTCAGCCCGGGAGGAGAGAGATAGTACAGCAGCACCCCCTCGAGGCCCGCGTGGCCCTGCAGACCGGCCTCGACATGTGGGTGCATCTTGCCGACTCGCGGGGTCTCAGGAGAGGCCGCGGGGGCACTGCCTCGGTCCTGCCCACTTGCCGCCCCGCCTGGAGCGTGGACCACAGCCAGAGTCAGAGGCCAAGGGTGCGGACTTTCGGACCCCGAGTCTGTCCTCGTCCTGAGCCCATCTTCTCCTCTTACCCCTCAGAATACAACTTCAAGATGCTCCTGAGGAACACGGAGGAGGAATTTCTAAATGGAAGGACACACCATGCGTCTGATATGGAGACTCCACATCAAAAGATGCCAACTCTAAGTTCATGTAATCAATGAGTACACCTCGGTTTTTAAAGGGGCCTGTTTCTGGAACGAGACAAGTAAATCCAAAATCTGTATGAAGAAAAGGAAAGGGAATCAAGAAAATTCTGAGCAGAAAGGTGAGGGCATTGTTGTCAGTTTTCTTGGATGCGATGACTGGGTAAGAAAACGTCCAGGTTTCAGGAGGGCCAGGCTGACGGGCTGTCTCACCACACACACACGCACACACACACACACAGCTGGGGCAGAGCTGGTAACTGCCGCCCACCGTTGAATTTAGCGGGCGGATACAGAGCGATGCCATCGGACCCATCCGGGCTTCCCTGGCGGCTGAGATGGCAGAGAACCTGCCTGCAACGCAGGACACCCATGCTTGACCCCTGGGTGGGGAAGATGCCCTGGAGGAAAGGGCAGCCCACTCCAGTGCTCTTGCCTGGAAAGTCCCAGGGACAGAGGAGCCTGGTGGGCTACAGTCCATGGGGTCACAAAGAGCTGGACACGACTGAGCGACTTACACACTCACACACATGGGTGATCACGGCACTATTCTTTTGACGATTTATTTATTCATAATAGACAGTTGAAAAGAGTACATGATAAACAAAAGTTGAAAGACAAACGACACCCTGGGGAAAACTGTCTGTGACTTACATCCTGGACAAGGATGAGTCTTCCCCATTCACAAAGAACCTCTATAAATCATGAGGAAAAAGCCCCATAACCAGATGGGAAAGTGGGCAAAGAAACAACGCATGAAACAGAAAACATGAAAAAATATTCACTCTCCTTTGAAAGAAATTTAGATTAACACTGCGCTGAGGGCTTCCCTGGTGGCTCTGTGGGTAAGAATCCACCTGCCAATGAGGGGGACGTGGGTTCAGTCCCCGGTCTGGGAAGACTGCACATGCCACTGAACAGCTAACCCCGTGCGTCACAACTCCTGAGGCTGCGCCCCACGACTTGCGCAATCCAGGCGCCTGGCGCCCCTGCTCTGCACCAAGAGAAGCCTCCACAAAAAAGAAGCGCCCCTGCTCGCCGAAACTAGAGAAAGCCCCCACAAAGCAACGAAGACCTAGTGCGATAAGAGAAATCCTGCACTGAGGCAACGAGACTCCTGTATGTCGCCGGCAGACCACCCCCCCCAAGTGCGGGGACACGGGGGCGGGGCCAGTGGGGCATGGGGGCGTGGGGGGCGAGGCATGGGGCGGGGCCAGCGGAGACACGGGGGCGGGGCCG
>SJYA01002754.1:725935-736061 GCA_006410615.1 Neotragus moschatus
CAACACACAAACACAGCAACACACACTGACGCACACACACAGCAACACACAGAGACACACACACTCACACAGCAAAACACACACCAACACTCACACTAACACACACCAACACACACACCTCGACACACACATAGCAACACATACACACCAACATACACACATACCAACACACAGCAACACACCAACACACACACCCAAACACACACACATACCATCTTACATACACAGCAACACTCACACAAACACACACTGACACACACAAACAAAGCAACACACACTGACACACAGAGAAACACACACACCAGCATTCACACAGCAACACACACAAACACACACCCACACACACCAACACACACACCTCGCCACACACCAAGCAACACACACACACCAACACACAAACACAGCAACACACACACTGACACACACACACACTAACACACACACCTTGACACACACAGAGCAACACACACATACCAACACACAAACGCAGCAGCACACCAACACACACACACCAACACACACACACACCAACATATATACACACCAACACTCACACAAACATTGACACACACAAACACAGCAACACACAGCAACACACACTGACACACAGAGAAACATACACACCAGCACTCACACAGCAACACACACAAACACACCAACACACTGACACACACAGAGCACTACACACACACAGCAACACTCAATCACACACAGCAACACAGACACACCAACATGCACACCAACACTCACACCAATGCATACACACAGCAACACACACACACCAATACACACATATCAGCAATACCCACAATACACACAGACACCAACATACACACCTACACTCACAGTATACACACCAACACCAACACACACACACACCAACACCCACACTAATACACACACACACCAACACTTGGCAACACATACACCAACAAACACACAGCAACACACACTCACAAAGCAATACACACACAGCAACACACACAGCAACACACACACCACACACACCAACATACACAACATACACATGCCAACACACACACCAACACACACATCAGTATACACAAACACCAATACACACACACCAATACCCACACATGAACACACACCAGCACACACCCCAACATACACACACACCAACACCAACACACAGCANCACAAAGCAATACACACACAGCAACACACACAGCAACACACACACCACACACACCAACATACACAACATACACATGCCAACACACACACCAACACACACATCAGTATACACAAACACCAATACACACACACCAATACCCACACATGAACACACACCAGCACACACCCCAACATACACACACACCAACACCAACACACAGCAGTACACCAACATACACACACACCAACACCCACACCAACACACTCATACCTACACACCCACACAATAACAAACATACCGACATGCACACACACACACTGACACACACCAGTAGACACACACATCAACATATATACCAATACACACACCTACCAACACACAAGCACGAACATACACCTATACCAACCCACACATACACCAACACACAAGACACACACACCAACACACACCAACATACACACACAGGAACACAGACCAACACACAGCACATATACACCAACACACACACCAAAACACACACCTACTTATGAAGACACACATACCACATACACCAACATATGCACACTGACACACACGCACCAATACACACACCCATGCATACACCAACACATACCAATACACACCAACACACACACCAACACACACACATCCAGCAAGATTTACTGTTGTTCAGTGGCTCAGTCGTCTGTGACTCTGCAACCCCATGGCCTGCAGCACACCAGGCTTCCGTGTCCCTCACCATCTCCCAGAGTTTGCTCAAACTCACGTCCATCGAGTCGGTGATGCCATCGAAGCATCTCACCCTTTATCGCCCCTTTCTTCTCCTGCAAGGTTAATTTTGCTCAATCTGGTAAAAAACACAAAACACGATATGCTGCTAGGCTCAGCCCAGAAAGAGAAGCTTGCAGCCCGGCTCCTTCAGCGGAAAGTCAGCTCCTTCAGTGGAAAGTCAGCCCCAAAGGCGCTTTATGGTCAGGCGCCCCTGCTCTCAGGAGCTGCACGCTTCTTCCATGACGTGACACGTCCCGAGTCTGAAACAGCACATTTTTCCTTTGAGCTGATGAAAAGATCCTTAGGCGATTTTGAGAGCGGGGGGTGGGGGGGGGAGCCCAGGGTTTGCGAGGAGAAAAGTGATTCAGAAGGCTTCTCTGCTCGGCTCGTCAAACACACATAGGAGCTCGAGAGAAGCGGGCTCAGGGTCTGCTTCCCCGGACTCGGCAGCCTCAGGAGGAGAGTCCCCTCAGGCGAGGGTTCTGGAAGCCTGGCGAGGCCGCTCACACCAGGTGGACAGCGCTCGAAGCGCCTGTGGCCCGCTGTGTGTCTGCGTGCACCTCAGCCCCAGAGCAAAGGGTGCCGGGCCCTGTCAGCACCTTTGTCCAGAGGAGCCGGCCTCCGAGTCCTGCTTCCAGGGATGGCGCCCCAGGTAGGTGCCCCTGCCAGCCCCGCACTGCCTGCCAAACACACCTCTGCTCCTCCAGCGGCACAGGTGGGCGCGGCGGAGAGGATGAGCGCTTTCTCCGGGGGCGGCAGATGAGGCAGCAGAGGGCTTCTCTCTTCCCGTGGAGCGCTAGCAAAGGCTGATTCCTGGGGTCCGGGGTCCAGCTACAGCAACAAGGGGACACCCTCTGACTTGACGGCTCTTCATTCTCCTGTGCCCTAACCCTGCTCAGCCGCTGAGAGCCACAAAGTGTGTGTGGCCGAGTCAGTCTGTGTGCGTGTGTGCGCGTAGATATGATTTTTTAAATGCTTCTCTGTCACTGTCTTCAAAAGCGGACGCACAGAAGCGACCGTCAGGCCAGTCAAGACGGCGCTGCCGGGGCAGGGCCGGCGGCTGCGAGCTTCCTTGCGGCGGCGCAGCCTGCGCCCCGGACCCCGTGTCCACCGGGAGGTCTGCCGGGGTCTCTCGCGGGCTGCGTCTGCCCCCCATTCCTCCAGCAGCTCTCAGGTCTGTAAGCCCAGGAGGGCGGAGCTGAGGCAGGGAGTGTGGAACATCTGCACTGAATGCGGCTGAACCCTTCTGACTGACAAACATACGTGTATCATGAATTCTACATGAGTCAACACGCCAGTGAAACTGTCCAGAGTCGGTTCTTCATGAAATCAGAGGAAGGTGGGAAAGCCCCATTTTCTCTCTCCTTTTGGAAGGGCAAGAGCTCTGTGGTCTGGCAGCCTCCTCCCGAAGCCCATGGATGCGGGAGCAGGTAGCGAACGTTCCCAGGAGGCCGACGGAGCTGAGAGCAACGTACGGCCGGGGGAGAACAATGAGCTTTGTGTTCTTCCAGGACAAATCACACACCTTCTCTGGCTCGTAAAGGCTTTTTATATAACCTCGCTCTGGCACTGCCTGGGCAGAGAGAGCTCGCTGGGAGGTAACCACACCCCTGGGGCACCAGATGCCCTCGGAACCGGTTCACCCAGCTCACAGCACCCGGGGGCGTCTGCCTGGGCCCAGGGCTCGTTCCCACCTAGGAATCAGAGCTTCACACTGGCGGGGGCCGCTGCGGCTGGGGGTGGAGGACAGACCGCCGGGCACCCGATGCCTCGGCCACAGTGACGGCGGCCTGTGCAGCCACCAGCCCAGGAGACCTTCCCGAGCGGCCATGACCCACACGTGCTTCCGCCCACCTGATCACCCAGGGCACTGCGCCATGTCCTGGCCACCTCTCTGACTTAGAAGTGAAAATTCAGACCCTGCTCCCTTAGAATCTTCTTGCGGGAGATGCTGAATTAGCAGTTCCGTCTTCCTCTCGGTACAGACAGCTGTGGTCCCCACCAACACCAAGGCTGCCCACTAGGGCCTCTGCCCACTGGCCATTCCAGCAGGCAGACAGTCTCCCTGCAGAGCCCTGCTCTGGGCAAAGCAGAAAAGGAAGGAAAGGCCCAGCCAGCATGGGAATGACCTGGANAGTTCCGTCTTCCTCTCGGTACAGACAGCTGTGGTCCCCACCAACACCAAGGCTGCCCACTAGGGCCTCTGCCCACTGGCCATTCCAGCAGGCAGACAGTCTCCCTGCAGAGCCCTGCTCTGGGCAAAGCAGAAAAGGAAGGAAAGGCCCAGCCAGCATGGGAATGACCTGGAGGTGCGTCTCTGACGATGCTGTGAGCCAGTGTCCAGGGAAGGCGGACTCAGGGACTGAGAGGTGAGGGTGAGCCTCATGCAATTATTCTAGGAACCCTTCCAGATGGTCATGAACACTTCTGTTATGCAAATTTGTTACTACTCACGCTAAAACAGCAGTACTATTAATTAGCATCGGGCTTCTCTGGTAGCTCAGTTGGGAAAGAATCCACCTGCAATGCGGGAGATTCCTGGATCGGGAAGATCCGCTGGAGAAGGGATAGGCTACCCACGCCGCTGTTCTTGGGCTTCCCTTGTGGCTCAGCTGGGAAAGAATCTGGGAGACCTGGGTTTGATCCCTGGGTTCAATCCCTTGATTATCATCAAATAGTAATCGTCATGTTAAAACCATCACTTGAATTAACTAATCTGGCCACACGGCCCCTGTAGTTGAGGTTTTTCCAAGGCCTGGGTTTTCAGGTGATGCATCCAGATGGTCAGCTGCCCAGATGGCTGGTTTAGGGGATCCCCTCGGAGTGGCCTCACTGAGATGAAGGGCTCCCAGCGTCTTTCACTGTGTCTGGAACTGCGTCAAGGGAGAGGATGAGGGCCACGTGCCCCTCAGATGTCCCTGAAGAGCCTGGGGCCATGAGGGCTGGGCCCCGGGGACAGACTTAGCAGCAGGGGACAGAGGGCTTGGGGGCACAGTCACCCCCTCGTCGTTTCGAGTCTGCCTGGGCCTGGCCCTTGGGACAAAGGGACTAGAGCGATAGGGCTGCTCTAAGGAGGCCAGCAGGGTTGCAGGAGGTCTGGGAGGGGAGGGCAGAGTGCAGGAGGCAGGGTGAGTGCCTGGCACACACCTTGAGCCTGGCTGGCCTTGGCCGCCTCCCACAGGTGCTCTTGGGTCTGGAGATGGATGGGCCAGGGAAGCAGGCAAAGGGCGTCCAGCTCACTCATGGATTTCCCACACACCTTACAGAAGCAGATCCACCAAAGCGGACCTCAACGTCACTTGACATTCAGCGGCCCCTTCTCCCTCAAGAGCTGGAGTTGGTGTAAGGACCCAGCTGCAAAGATGCCTGGATTCTGGCCAGGAAACAGCCTGAAACCCCAGCCGGCTCGGCCCACTCCCGCCCGCAGTCTCCGCGTCCGCCGCGCGGTGGCGCCAGAGCTCCACCGGCCCCACGGCCGGGCCAGATCGAGGCCCCGCGGCCGGATCGGAGGCCCCTCGGCCCTGCAGCCCGCAGGGCGCTGAGACCGCGGGAACCTGCGTGTATGGAGCCACGAGGACACTTGGCATCAGTACACGAAAAACCGTAATAATTGTATGTGCAAAATGTGGCCAAAATATGGAACCTACCTTTAGTTTTTAACTCCAGGTCCAGAACCAAGCATTGCACTGGGTGTGTCTAAAGCAAGCTGGTCCTGGACTTGTAATGACCTCTCTCTCCTATAGGCTGACGGGCAGCATGACAGGGCGGGCTGCTGCGCGGCTGACGTCACACAGGAGCTGGGGCTCTGAAAACAGCTCCGGGGGGCGCCCCCCAAAGCCTGCTCTCCCTGGGAAGCCAGAATCATTTGCCCTGAGCCTCCCAGAGACACACACACACACACACACACACACACACCAGCCCAGAAAAACCGGAAAAGCAGCTCAGGAGAGTGGGCCCTCCCCCAGGCTCCCCCTGCGCCCAGCCCCCCACAAGCTCAGAGATAAGACTCGGGCAGAACCAGCGGTAAATCAATACCCTCCAGCTCTCCCCACCGCCCTCCTTGTCTGCAAGTTCACTCGCAGCCCCTTCATTTGAGAATCGGCAAATGTTATATAAACGATTTACCATTTTAAAGGTGTGATAACATCACAGCAGAGGGAGATAAAGGGCTTTACTGAAACCCTATGCCCACGGAGCTGCAGCAGCGGAGGCTCTCTGCCTTCCCAGGGCTACGGCCCGTCTTTATCTCTCCCTCTCACCAAATGACTCCAGGCCATTTACACCTCTCACGACACCCACTTCCCCTCTTCCCACCCCACCCCCCCACTGGAGGCCCTCTGCCTGCCCCAAACTTGTTCCCTGGAATTTCCAGGCTGGCTGACAGCAGCTTCCTTCCAGGAGCGCTCCTCCTGAGGATGCAACTGCTCCATCTCGAATCACAAACAACCCTTTCCATGTTCTGCTTCCCCACTTCAGAGTTTAAAACCTGCACCATCAGATGTCAAAGACACGCTGAGCTGGAAGGAAGCGCCACTCCGCTACTCCGGCCACCGTTTCCGTTGCGCAGTGTCTTTGACATTCTTTGTCCAGAGGAACCACCACCGTTTCATATCTGCGCGGTCCTAGTGATGGCCTTTCAGGACCCTGTTAGGCTGACGTTCTCATTCATGGGCAGCTGACTTGCTTCCAAAGGCTCTGCTTCACAGTTTGCACTGTTGAAAAGCTCGCTTGTCCGTGACACCCACTCACAGTGTGGTAGGCTGCGTCGCTTGTGGGTGTTTACAATCGAGTATCTGCTGCGGAATATGAAGGCGTTTCCCCCTAGACTTTGGAGCTCTGTCTCCTCTGAAGCTCAGTGAGAAGGCTCAGACACACTCCATGGCCAGCACTGGCCTTCAGGCCCCTCTGCGCCACGGTCAGTCCTCCGTGGTCAGTCGAGCTCTTCACCTGCAGAAACAGACTTGAACACACAGCTCCCGTCAGTGTGCGCTGGTCGGAGCAGAAACCTGGAAGTCCAATGGCTTTGACTAGACGCTCAGAGACCCAACCGCTCTTTGACTTCCTATTTGTAATCAATCACCGTTCTTCCATTTCCTGTATTTACAATTGACTTTTTCAAAGGCATTCCAAGTGTTCTCCATTGAGATCATTTGATAAAAATCTGTCTTCTAAGTAAAAGACACGTTATTCTCCTTTGGGGACAAAGTAAACCGAGGCCGGCTCAGCCTGCTGGAGCCGCGGGCCTCGGCCATGTGGCCCTGCTGCTGGGGTGCTCTGGACTCCCCTCCGTGGGGGGGAAGCTTTGCTCCTCTGTCAGAGGCAGCTCGGGGGCTCAGCCGTCCGCTCCACTGAAGTAATTGGGGGAGGCTGCCTTTTTCCACAGCATCCTGCCTGCACTCATGCGCAGTATTCTGGATCTGCTTCAAAAAGAAAAACGGCCTTTCATGGTGCACAGCGAACGTGGGCAGAAACTGGGCCAGGCAGACGCACAGCTCCACACTGAGTCGGAAACTATTCACCGAGAACACCCACACTCGAGGCAGGAGAGGGCGTGGGCCCTGCAAACAGAGCGCGGGGGTGACCCCTGCCTCGTGGCTGCTCCCAGGTGGGCCCCATTGGCCAGGTGGCCCGTAGGACCCTATCCCCAGCAGACGGCCCCGCCTTCCACCCTCAGGAAGGCCCCAGAAGATTCCCTGTGTTGGTGTGAACACCGCCTTCTGTGGCGCACGTATTGCTCAGAACTCGTGTCTGGCCGGGCAGCTGCCTGGGGAGCCCTGCTTCCCTCAAATTCCCTTCTGCTCCTGACGATAGCCCGGTTCCCACTGTACCAGCGTGCTGACCTTGCCACCCGCCCTGGACCTGTCGTAGGAGGTGGTGGGGGGCTCTTTCCTCCCCTCCACATGGGTCCCTCCATCCCCACCAGCCCCCATACCCCCACCTCTCCCCCAGGGCACAGAGAGAAGTGGGCACTACAGAAGCAACTTGTGGTAAAGTATTAGAGTTCACTTGTCTTTTGAAAAAAGAAAAAAAAAAGGGGGGGGCATACTTGAACAAAAATACCCTCCCCCCTCCTGCAAAGAAAGAAAGTCCAGCCAGCACAGAGAAGGCCAGCCCCTAGCCTCCTGTCTGGCCCCTCTGCGGGGCTCAGCTGGAACCACACAGCCACAGCCGCCCTGCCTTTTAACAGAAGGTGGGACCCACAGAAAGCCCATCAAATCTCTTCCTCAGTAGCCTGGTCTCTGTCTGAGTCCTTCTCTGGCCTCACCTCCATTCTCTCCCACCGCACTCCACCCCCAGCTAATTGCAAATGTTAAATACAACGTAAAATGGCCAGAAGTGGGCACAGAGGTGGATGATGAGCTGATTCTGCAAGACATAAGCCCACATGGATTAGTCACAGGCAAAGAACAAGTGGGGTGCTGTGGTCTTTATTTTCCGCCTGATGCACACACTTGCAGCGTGCGTCTACCTGCTGGGCAAATCCAGAAGCTATGCTGATCTTGGAAAAGCAGACCCAGGCCCAGCAGACGAAAGCGTTTTTAAAGGGACGTGACCGAGAACTTCGAAGCCAGCACTTGACCTGTGTTTAATGTAGCTTTGATCTGCTAGGGGACGCTTTCTGCTTACCTACTTGGAAAACGTTTGGCAGCGCTGGAAAATAAAGCACCACTGTCCTTTCATGAGATTTACGACAGGCTGTCAGCACTGTCTGATAACTGAACCTCCTTGAAATCAGCAAAGCTATAGAGATATCATCAGGACGGCTGATGCTCCAGCAGCGAGAAGAGGAAGAGGAGCGTCAGAAAAGCTCGTTCACTTCGTCAAACGCATAAGCGAGGCACATTCAAACTCTGCCAAACGGAGGAGGAGTGTAAAACACGGATTTCTCAAAATTCACTTAAAAGTCAAAGGAAATGGGACTGCAACGCACTAGCTCTGTCTTTTACAATGTCCAACGGCAAGCTAAAATCCGCCAAGCGCTACAGGCTGGGTAAGCCTGAGCCCGCTCCAGAAAAAACAGTTGACATGGATGATGGTGCTGTTTACTAGAAAACTAACCTACTTCCAGCAGACAGTGGACAACGTGACTGATACGAGACAAAATGTGTGGCTGTGTTTGCCTTGATGTGAGAGGGCGCGGCCCGTTTGTTTTCCTATTATGTAAAACCCCTGCTCGACTCCTGCCAAAACATTTTCCCAGTGACATGTCTGTCTGCCTTTGGACGGGTTCCTTACTAAAACAAATACACCAAACAAACCATCTTTGATAGCTGGGACTCATAAAGGCAAACAATGAGAACTACTATGGGCTGTTTAAGATGGCACCGGGCACCACGCAGTTACCACACAGACGGGGCAGCTCCACACGGCGGGCTGGGCCGGCTCCCAGGAGTCACAGCTGTGAGCAACGTGCTCTTTCTTGGCAATAACTGAGGCTCCCCCACCCCCACCTTTCGGGCAGTGAGTGGTCTTCTCCCTGATAAGTCGCAGCATGTATGTGTGTTGTCTGCTTCAGAGGAGAGATAAGCAGAAAAACAAACTATTATTACAAGCGCACACTCAAATGAAAAGAGAACGTCTCCTAAGACGAGACTGGCACCCTATAAAAGTGTAATTTAACCTTATCTAATCTGGAGCCCGTTTCATCACAAGGATGGCCAATAATGTAAACCTTTGTGTGAGAGGCTGTGGAGAGGCCTCTCCTGGGACTGGCTGCTCGGGACCGGCGGTGCAGAGCGGCGTCCCGGGACGGGAGGTGAGAAAATGATGGATGAGCCGGGGTAGCGCCGGCAAAAATGGCCGAGAGGACCGTTTCCTCTTCCCATCTGTTCAGGAAGGACGTCAGCGAGACAGACTAAACACAGGGCCTGGTGCGGGACTCCGCGCGCACCCGTGCGCACACAGACGGCACCCGGGGGGGACAGACGCCCTCGCTGGCTGCTCTTGAAGGGAAGCAGGACCGTCCCAGGCTGTCGCCAGAGCCAGCCGATGGCGGCTGGCGTCCCCAGGGAGTCTGGTCTAAGGTGCCCGCCCCTGTGGTGGCCACTGGCCACAGACCCACCAGAGCTGGGACTGCAGGCCCTTCCCGGGAAGACACAGGGAGTCCTGCCCCAGAAGGGCCCCTGGGCACCACAGGGCCCAGGACACTTTGCTGCCCTGTCCCAGGGAGAGCAGAGCCCCAGCGCTGCAGAAGCACCTCCCCCACCCCTCCCCCTCCCC
>SJYA01002754.1:756184-820902 GCA_006410615.1 Neotragus moschatus
AGCGGGCCTCTGAGCCACCCCCTCTTTACTGACCCCCACTGCTGCCCTCAGAGCTGAGGTCCAGGTTGTCCTGTCGGTTCCTCCCTTCCTGGGAAATGCTAATCTCAGGGCTGCTTCTCACCTCCCGGCCCCAGCTCCCCCCGGGCTCCTCTGCCCCTTCCCTGCCCCCAGTCCCATTGCGGCTCATTTGCTCAGTGGTGAGTTTCTCTCCCCAGCTACAGGGTCTTATCAAAATATAAAAACACGTAAAAGAGGACACATGACTCAGCGGGTCCCTGCTGGGCCTCACTGGACGGGAGGGGCTGAGAACCTCCCGGCTGCCTGGCTTGGACTGCCTGGGAAGGGAACCGAGGGAGAGGGCCCACCCACCCGGCCAAGCAGAGGCCTCCTGCCCACGACTGATGGATGGGAGGATGAGAAATGAGAATTTCAAGATGCTTCCAAAAAGAAAGTGAGGGCAGAAGGAGGGAGAGGAGAGGGAAGAAAAAGGAGAGAAGGGCTCTGAAACAGACCAGGCTGCGTGAGCACCCCACACCCCAGAGAAGGCATTCTCCCAGCCACACGGTACTAACGGACAGCCTCAAACCACCGCAGCGAGGAGCCTAACGGACGCTCAAGCTGCAGCTGAAACGTTTCTGCCCCACGTCAGTCAACTCGGGCTCTGGAAGGTGGATCCACACGGGCAGGCGCAGGGGCAGGCGGGGCCTCTGTGCTCCCCCCAGCCGGGCGGCTCACTCAGCCTGGCCTGCGCTGCACCGTCTGCCTGCCGGGGGCTCTTCCAGCATGGCCCTTTCAGCGCCTCTCCACTACCCAGCCCAACATTCAGGCTGGGCTCAAGCAAGCTCCCAAAGGGCTTCACTGAAGGGCTGCCTTGGCCTCTAGCATTAATAACAGTCAAACAAGTTACTTCTGCTGGCCCCGAAAGTCCATGTGTGGAGTCCTCAGGAAAAGTAGGGTGCAGACGTTACTGATTAGCAATTTAACACAGTGCTACATGGAGCTGGAAATATATGCGGAAAAACAAGTAAATTTATTTTTCTCTCCTCTCCCCGAGTAAGCGTGTCTAGACCGAGGCTACTTCTGTTGGAGAAGAGAGTCACAAGGAGACATGCATTCTGTGTGTGTCCCCAGCGGGAGCTGTGAAGTGTGGCCCCTGGAAGCAGAGCCCCAGGCCCCCAGAGGTCACGCTTGGCTGCGGGAGGAGGGGGAAGGCCGCCGTGGGTCCCGCACCTGCCACGCCACCAGCTCTGTGAGGGTGCAGGGCCCCGAGCCCCGTGCCACTCCGCCTGGCTGCAGGAGGCTCGGGAAGGGCGCTCTGCCCTGTAGCTCTGTTTCCTGTNAGAGGTCACGCTTGGCTGCGGGAGGAGGGGGAAGGCCGCCGTGGGTCCCGCACCTGCCACGCCACCAGCTCTGTGAGGGTGCAGGGCCCCGAGCCCCGTGCCACTCCGCCTGGCTGCAGGAGGCTCGGGAAGGGCGCTCTGCCCTGTAGCTCTGTTTCCTGTATTTTTCTACAAGCAGCTCCTAATCTAAAAACAAGTGGGGAACTACAATTAAGGAAGAAGAAAAATGGCTTTCAAAAGCTCAGAAACAGACGTGCTACCGTGCAAGGGTTTCATTGAAACCAGAGACGCACCAGTAAAACTTCCCGACGCAGTTCTGAGCCCAGCTCCCACATTCCAGCCCAGCAGCTAGCTTTCGCCTTCTGCCAAGGCGCTGTCGCCCTGAAATTTAATTAGACCGAGGGATCTTGTGAAGGAGAAGGATGAGGTTCCGTTAAAACAGAACGTCGGCTCCGGACGCCAGCTGCTGTGTCCGAGCCGGCACCTCGACCGGCCCCTTCTAGGGAAGACAGGGACACCCGGCTTGTTTTATACTCAGCCCCTCTTGAGGGGCTTTCCTGCTTGTCCCCAGGGAGTCCCTCACGGAAAAGGTAAACAGCTGGGCCCGCAAGGTTTGGGGCCCGGGCTGGGGTACACAAGGGAGGCCAGAGGGGAGGGAGTGTGGGGCCCAGGCTGGGGGCCGGCCCAGCGTCCTTCGCAGCCCAAAGGCTCCCCACTCGCGTGGGAGCGGCTCTGAGGACAGGGGGGAGCCAGCTGTGTGTCTCGCTCTCTGCTTCTCTTCTGACAGTTCAGTTCCTCCCTTATTTACAGTCTTGAAGCCTTAGTCTGACAGCAGCGGCCAGAGTTGAAGGGACGTGATGATTTTATGCACAGTTTCCCAAAAGCACGCGGTGCGCTGGGTGGTCTGGCCTTTCCTTGAGAAGGGAGACAGGGCCGCTCTGGGAAGAATGTGAGGCATTTCTACGGGAAGACCACGCTTCCTGAGCTCCGGCTCTGGGTGTCCTCCCGTTGCCACGGCTGCTCCTTAGGTGAGCACTGCAGTTTCAGCCTGTGATTTATTCTTGTCGGATTCAATTAGGGTTGGCTGAGCAGGTCCCAGCGGCGGGGCGGCACAGACGCCCGTGTGCAGACGCCCCGGCTCTTCCGGGTCCGCAGACTCCGGGGCCGCCTTCGGGGCCAGCGCAGAGGCCTAGGGCCCGAGTGCCCGTGGGCGGAGTGGCAAACCAACGCAGGTCGGAAGCATTTTGGCTGCAGTAATTTTTCTGGCTTTCCTTGTTTCTGTCCTTGTTACAGCGAAGTGATAAAGGGCCAGGCCGGATCCTGGAAAAGTCATTAGGCCGGTTCCTGAGCCCCCAGCAGTCAGCACAGAGCAGGGAAAGCAGGCCTGCGCCGCCAGCCACCACCTCCCCAGGCCGCTCTCCGTGCCGGGGGGCGTCTCTTCTCTGCCAGGGAGAGGACCCACCTCCAGCGGGCGGCCCCCTCCCTTCCCCTGAGCTCCGGTCATTCCTCAGCACATTAAGCCCTTGGCTGCCCACCCACTTTCCTGAAAATCACCCGGGAGAGCGGTTAGGCAAAGTCTATCACACCTCTTTTTAAAGTTCATACTCTCGTTTCTTTTCTCACTCTTTCACTGAAGTTACATTAGGAAGATTTTTAATGTGAAAGTTAACCTCCATTTTATTTTCAAGTGGTGTGTCTCCTTAACAGGGCTGTCTGCAGGCTTTCCGAAGGGCATCGTTTAGGTGGAAAAACAGCTGAGGGTGGATGCTCTTCGGGCAGGAGGCGATTAAACGCCCGCAGCGCACACAGGAAGAGCTGGAGTCCAGCCTGCGACTGAGAAGGGGCACAGACGACCCGGACCGCTGAGGCGGAGCCACCTGCCAGGGCCTAAGAGCCGAGTGCGGGGACCGCTCCACACTGAGCAGTTTCCTTCCACTTCGCTTAAAAAAGCAAAGCTGAGGAATGGCTGAGGCTCCCAGGGAATAGAAGAATGTCAGTGAATCTGGTTCCTCCTGTAACTCGACGCTACTGCCTTCCTCTGGGGGAAATGCTGCTTTTTAGGAAGACAGAACTGCTGAGGACAACAGCAGCCATGGGAAACGCCGGCCCAGGCCGGGCTGGAGACGCGCAGCGGAGCGTCGGCGAGAATGAGGGAAGGGCCGAGTGGGGCCTTCCCTCAGACAGCCCGCAAGAGAGCCTGCCTCCGGGGCCAGGTTCAGCCCCCCCCGCTCTCATGTCCATAGCTGTGGCCCGTCCCAGAGAGGCAGGGAGCGCAGCGCGGGGGGCACCGCTCACCCCCAGGACCCCTGCCGTCGGCACCCACGGAGCCGAAGCCCAGCCTCCCCTCTGACGACAGGGCTGATAAGAGATGAGAAAACAGCCGGCGTCTGGTCTGCTCAGGAAGCGGCCTCAGAGGGGCAGTCCGTCAGCGGGCTGCCGTCGGGCCCTGAACAATGCTGGGCTCTCCCGCGGGGAAATCCAGTCCTCAGCACTGCCCTGCCACCTCTGACCCTGGAGATATGGGACAGCCGGTGGGGCAGAGACACTGGCACCTCCGCTGGGCGCTGCGGGCGGGGCCTTGGGACATGCAGTCCTGGCCCCAGGGCTGGGGGGAGCGTGGCGCCTGAGTGGGTCCCCAGGAAGCATGTGGGCTGGGAAGCAGGATTTATCATTTGGAATGAGCTCCTGAGAGCTACCACACCCAGGCCTGCAAGGCTACCTCCAAGTGCACCTCAGACACAGGTGAAGACATTTACCCAGCACTCAGAGATTTCTGGAAAAATGAACGAGAACACGGACTTCCTGACACGTCCACTTCTAAATTTGTAAATAAAGCCTCTGGTGGTAAACAGAGAAAGTATTTGCTTTGTAAGTGGAGAGCCCAATTACCAGCATTTCTAGTGCAGCCTGCGCAGAGATGTCTGTTTTCATTTGTATTTTGAAGACACGGTTAGCAGAAAGAGAAATGTGGTTAGGACGGAGGGGAGGGGCCGACAGACGGTTGTTACAAGGGAATATGGGATGGAGCGGAGCTTGAGCAAACGTCGTAGACAAAGTCCTTTCAGGCTGGGCTGAGGACGAGGGCCCTCTCCTCACGGAGTGGACACATGCCCCGTACCCAGGCTGGCTTCTGCCCCCAGTGCCAGCCCTGGGCGCCCCCTCAAGTCGCATGCCCTCCCAGGGCAGAGGAGTGGGTCCCAGAGAGGCCAGCCAGCCCGCCTCCGGGCCCGGCTCACCTGGGCCCAGTCTGCGCCCAGTTTCTCTCTTTTTTTAGGCTGTGCCTGTCCTCACTGGGGCGCAGGGCCTGCTCTCTGACTGTGGCCGAGGCGTCTCCTGCTGCAGAGCACGGCTCCACTGTGGCGTGCAGGCCTGGCTGCTCCGCGGCATGCGGCGGGGTCTCCCCAACCCAGGGATCGAGCCCACACCTCCTCCTTGGGCAGGAGGCCCCTCTCCCCCGAGCCCCCAGGGAAGCCCCTGAACCCGCTTTCTTGAAGCTGATCCCAGGAGTGGTCTGCGCCCAGGTTGCTCTGAAGGCGCTGGTGAGGTGGGGGGCGAGCATGGCCGCGCAGGCCCTGGCGAGGCGCCTCCTCCCCGCCCTGGCCCGCCCCCTTCTCTGTCGCTGTCCTGCGGGATCTGAGGTGCTGCCGGGGGTGACAGCCCCAGGAGAGCCCGGTCAGTCCCGCAGGAGCCTCTGGACCCGACGCCCTCCTGAGGACCACTCTGAGCGGCGGAGGCAGGGCCGCTGGAGGTGGCAACGCAGGGCTGGTTCTCGAAAGGGAGATAAGAGAGCAGTGAGCCCAGCACATCCCAGGCTTCAAAGCCAGCAGCGTCTTTGCCGGAAATGGCTGGTTACTGTTAATCAGTGGGTCGAGGGTGTGAAGATACCCGGGCGGTAGGAGGTGACACAGAGCCCGCGGAAAGGAGATAGAGGGCCTTTCAGTGGGCGAGTAGAGGGGCGTGGCGCTGTTGGCTGGCAGCCCCGGGAAACGAGGCTAGGCGGCTCTGCCTCTGCTGTTGAGGCCCTTCTGCCCTCCACGTGCTGCGTGAACACCGGCTAGCTAAACCTCGAGACGATCCGAGCGCAACTCAGGAGACCCTGGACCTGCTTCAGGAGCCCGTTTCCTGGGCACGGGAGCACCTGACAAGCACGCGGGGGGCGAAGGCCGGCTCTCACCTGCAGCCTGACGCGGGGTGGGGGCAGCCCTCAGCAAGGAGGCCGAGGCCGGCTACCAGGGCCCTGCACTCGCAGAGGAAGGCTGCTTCCTTCCCTGTTGTGAGGGGACCTAATGGGCCCTAGACACCCAGCCCTTCCATGCCCCCGATTAGTAGTAACGAATGCGGGCTTCCCAGGTGGCGCTAGGGGTAAAGAACTTGCCTGCTATTTCAGGAGACAGAAGAGATATGGGTTTGATCCCTGGGTCTGGAAGATCCCCTGGAGGAGGGCACGGCAACCCACTCAAGGACTCCTGCCTGGCGGGCGACAGTCCGTGGGGTTGCAAAGAATCGCACACGACTTAGCAGCTGAGCACGGCACGGCGTTAGTGCCTACTGTGGATACATTAGTGCCTTTTGTGGATACACGGGCGCACCTAGAACACGGGTAGGAGACTGGCATGGCATTAGTGCCTACGTGGATACAGGGGTAGGAGACTTCTCTCGGGTTTTCTCAATCTGAAGAGCAGATCAGGCTGCTCGGTTTCAAGGGACCCCGCTTCCGTAACCACCCCGCTCCTTCTCACTCCAAACGGAAACGACATAGCACTCAGGCAAACTCACATCCCCTCGCTGACTTCTGAAGAAACGCTGGGGCTAGCCCGGCCACAGACCACATCCAAACTCTCGCTTTTTGGCTGTTTCTCCGGGGAGTCTCTTAGTTGAGGAAAGCTTAGGACAACTGCTCCGATGCTTGTGAGTAAGGTTTCTGAGAGGTGTGGTGGAAGGCGTGCGTGGGGACAGACGTCGGGTCTCCGGCTGCCCACTCCTTTGCTTTCCCGGCAGTGGCAGGTTTACCAGTTGAGAGGCAGCCACGCTGCCCGGTTACCTGCGGTCTTTCCTTTTCTGTCTTTGTAAGAGAAATAGAAGCCCTCCCCGAACACGGCCACAGAGACACTTAAACCTGACAACTTGACGAACGTCACGAAGCCCCCTGGGGGTCGGGCGCTGGACCGGAAGACGCAGGGCCCTCAGCAGGACGAGCCCGTCCAGAAAGCACGGCAAGAATGTGCTCTGTGGACAGCTGTCTGAGGGGCAGAGCGCTCTGAGCAACACAGACGAAGCTGAGCGGCGGGACCAACAGTGTGCTGCAGTGCCGGGTGACCAGATGGTGGGAGGTTCTGCCCCAGCAACGGAACTGGAGGTGCTGGCAACAAGGCGGCTGCGGGCCGGCGGGGGGTGGGGAGAAGGTGTGCGCTTGCCCAAGTGCCAGTCTGCCCCTTCGGATCTGTGCATTTCGCCACACACACCTTGTGTCTCAAGACCTGAAGCTTCTCAGACTCCGACTGCGCACAAACCCCTGGGGAGACCCGGCTGCCTCTGCAGCTCAGCCTCGGAGCCATGCGGCCCGGGGGGAGTCCCTCAGTGTCCCTGAGCCTGGGGGTTTCAGTCTGTGAAGCAGGGAGAACGTCGCCTGCCAAGCGAGGCTGCGCGAGGGTCAGGATCCCGGGTGGCCACAGCTCACGGAAGCAGCAGGCTGGCTGTCAGCACCTTGGCGGGGACGGCGGTGCTCCTCGCCTCCCGCGATGGCGTCGGGGTGACGCTGCCACCTTCGAGCTTGTGGGGGACGGCGGTGCTCCTCGCTTCCCGCGGTGGCGTCGGGGTGACGCTGCCACCTTAGAGCTTGTGGGGGACGGCGGTGCTCCTCGCTTCCAGCGGTGGCGTCGGGGTGACGCTGCCACCTTAGAGCTTGTGGGGGACGGCGGTGCTCCTCGCTTCCTGCGGTGGCTTCGGGGTGACGCTGCCACCTTCGAGCTTGTCTCATAGCTTTGCGTTTACACTTCTGTCACTTTGATTTGCAGCCCAACCAAACTTCTATCTTTAGATCATAATTTGTGAATGATGGTAACCGATTTTATATTTAATTTCCCCCCAATTATTGTAACCATCTCACACGCTGTTGACTGTTACCAGACCTTTACTGTGGACATGAGGAAGCCTTGTCCTGAGCTTCGGTGTCAGCAGGAGGACCAGTCAAGGGGGCAGGACGTGTGAATAAGCCCATCGAGGCCACAGCGGGGCTCAGGGCAGAAGCCTAGCAGGAGGGGGGCAGGGCTTGAAGAACAGTGAGGTTCCTTCTTGGAGTGGTGATGTGCATCAGTGATTTGATGATGAGAGGGGCGCATGCAGAGCCCTTGGGTCTCGGGGACAGAGAGAAGGCCCCAGAGTCTGCACAGGGTGTCCAGGGGGGCAGAGCCCAGAAGGGCTGGCCTCTGGAGAATTCCCATCGTGGGGCCCAGGCCCTTGGCAGCAAAGCCGCGTGGTCACGTGGGCTGATTCAGTGGTCGCTGACGGTCCCTTAGAGGATGTGCACACCACCGGCCACAGCTATGAACCGGCCACCTCAACGTGCTGGAGTTTCAAAGTCTGCTTTGCTGATGCCCATGTGATTTTTGGAGGGAAGTATGGGGTTGGCTTCCAGCTGTCTTACAAGGGTGAGCGAGTTCTTCTCCCCTGGAGACTCTCGCCACCCTCTCCTTGCCTCCTAACATCTGCCAGTCTTTGCTGTGCTTGAGTCTCTCAGCCTGGGAACATCTGGCCACTCTTAGGGGCCAAGGCCTGAACAACCGCCCTGCAGAGTCAGGACTATGCCCCACGGGCGGGCAGGTCACGTCATCCCCTGGGCTTGCCGGGCAGAGGGCAGGGCCCAGTGCTGTGCCAGCACCCGCTGTGGGGGTGAGGAAGGAAGGGCTGACTCTCCCCTAGCCCAGCGAGGACACAGTGGCCTCTCCTCGACCACGGGCCCCTCTTCTGCCAGAAGCTCTTGAGAGGATGGGACACAGCCCCGCAACCTGCTTGAGTTCGACTGTTTTTGCCCCAATTCTTTGTGAGGGTGTGATGTAAAGGTCCACCGGCGGGCTCCCAGCGGAGTTCAGAGTTTCGTGTTGCTCGCAGCCCTGGGGGCTCTAAGCACAAGCCTGCTGGCTTCTCTGACCTCACTGGGAGTGGCAGGAGAGTGGGGAGGCAGGGGACGGTGGGCACGCAGATGACCGGAGGCGGTGCCGGCCGGGCCTGGGGGGCGTGCTGAGGGTGCCGGGTGAAGGGAGGTGGTGGACATGACCTGCTCCCAGGGGAGAGCAGACAGAAGACTCGCCAGGGACGGGGTGGGGGCGGGGGTGGGATTCGGGGAGAACGCCCGTGGGGGCCGCTCCAGTGAGCGCCTTTCACTGCTTCCAGCGACCGCATGTGAGCCGACGGCGCTTCCAGAGTCACGTTTTATCGGTTTGCCCTGACTTCAGATAGCGCCCCTTTCCAAGGACACGTCTCCTTTCCATGGGGACGACGCAGAGGCTCTTCCAGAAGATGGCTTTTGTAAAACCGCCTGCAATCGCCTCTGTGGCTCCAAGGGACACACTGGCTTGTTCTGAATCTTGATCTGATGCCAGATTCTGGGTGGAGGAGGGCTGGTTCACCCCACGGGGGAGGCAGGCCTGCAGGACTGTCCACGCCCCACCGGCAGGCAGCCTCGCCGTGCCCAGCCCAAGCGAGCAGAGGGTTAAGCCAGCGGTGTCCACGCATCCTGCCGACACGTCCTCTCAGCCTGTGGCTGCAGCAGGAGGAAGGGGGGGAACCTTTCACATGACATCATAAAAGCCTGATTTATCACCAGCTACCAAACATCTAGAAAATCATAACATCCTTTCAGGAAAACGCAGTGGAAAATAATCAGGCTGACTTTGATGGAAGCTTTGGTGGCAATTCCAAGTGTGGCTGGCTGTCCTGCAATCCCGGTAGAGGCTGTGTTTGCGGCCGGAGTGGCCGTCGCCGCTGAGTCTGGGGTCCGAGCTGTGTGCCGCCCGCAGCCGAGAGAAAATAGGACCCCGTGCTGCCCTCTGCCAGCTTGCCTGAGTGCTTCAGGCGTGTGAGAGTCATTTNCAGTCTTTGCTGTGCTTGAGTCTCTCAGCCTGGGAACATCTGGCCACTCTTAGGGGCCAAGGCCTGAACAACCGCCCTGCAGAGTCAGGACTATGCCCCACGGGCGGGCAGGTCACGTCATCCCCTGGGCTTGCCGGGCAGAGGGCAGGGCCCAGTGCTGTGCCAGCACCCGCTGTGGGGGTGAGGAAGGAAGGGCTGACCCTCCCTTAGCCCAGCGAGGACACAGTGGCCTCTCCTCGACCACGGGCCCCTCTTCTGCCAGAAGCTCTTGAGAGGATGGGACACAGCCCCGCAACCTGCTTGAGTTCGACTGTTTTTGCCCCAATTCTTTGTGAGGGTGTGATGTAAAGGTCCACCGGCGGGCTCCACTTCAAGATTTGTGGCCTTGATTAGCCTCCAGCGGAGTTCAGAGTTTCGTGTTGCTCGCAGCCCTGGGGGCTCTAAGCACAAGCCTGCTGGCTTCTCCGACCTCACTGGGAGTGGCAGGAGAGTGGGGAGGCAGGGGACGGTGGGCACGCAGATGACCGGAGGCGGTGCCGGCCGGGCCTGGGGGGCGTGCTGAGGGTGCCGGGTGAAGGGAGGTGGTGGACATGACCTGCTCCCAGGGGAGAGCAGACAGAAGACTCGCCAGGGACAGGGTGGGGGCGGGGGTGGGATTCGGGGAGAACGCCCGTGGGGGCCGCTCCAGTGAGCGCCTTTCACTGCTTCCAGCGACCGCATGTGAGCCGACGGCGCTTCCAGAGTCACGTTTTATCGGTTTGCCCTGACTTCAGATAGCGCCCCTTTCCAAGGACACGTCTCCTTTCCATGGGGACGACGCAGAGGCTCTTCCAGAAGATGGCTTTTGTAAAACCGCCTGCAATCGCCTCTGTGGCTCCAAGGGACACACTGGCTTGTTCTGAATCTTGATCTGATGCCAGATTCTGGGTGGAGGAGGGCTGGTTCACCCCACGGGGGAGGCAGGCCTGCAGGACTGTCCACGCCCCACCGGCAGGCAGCCTCGCCGTGCCCAGCCCAAGCGAGCAGAGGGTTAAGCCAGCGGTGTCCACGCATCCTGCCGACACGTCCTCTCAGCCTGTGGCTGCAGCAGGAGGAAGGGGGGGAACCTTTCACATGACATCATAAAAGCCTGATTTATCACCAGCTACCAAACATCTAGAAAATCATAACATCCTTTCAGGAAAACGCAGTGGAAAATAATCAGGCTGACTTTGATGGAAGCTTTGGTGGCAATTCCAAGTGTGGCTGGCTGTCCTGCAATCCCGGTAGAGGCTGTGTTTGCGGCCGGAGTGGCCGTCGCCGCTGAGTCTGGGGTCCGAGCTGTGTGCCGCCCGCAGCCGAGAGAAAATAGGACCCCGTGCTGCCCTCTGCCAGCTTGCCTGAGTGCTTCAGGCGTGTGAGAGTCATTTGGAAACGCCAGCTGTGCCCACATGGGGAGAATCACGGATCACAGGGCGGTGGGCACCACCTGGGTCATGTGACCCCAGAGGCCCCTCCTGGGACCCCGCTGCGCACACTGAGTCACGTTCCCAGAGTGTGCACCCCGTCTAAGATGAGCCGTCATCCTCAGTAACCAAGGGGCCAAGAGGTGCTCGGAAGCGTCCAGGGAGCCAGGGGCCGGCCTCCTCCTGCACGGATGCCCGACCTCCGAGGGTTGCTCCTGTGCACTGACTGGGTCCGATCTCCGGGCAGGAGCCACATCTCCTCCGACGTGTCTGCAAACAGACCCCAGAAAGGGGGGCAGAGGCGGGGAGAGCCTCTCGGGGGCTGGGGTGGTGGTCCAGGGCTCCGGCCACAGCAAGTCCACACCACCTGTTGGCACGGACCGTGGCCCGCCTTGGCCCAGCGATGCTGCCTCTGAAGGTGCTGGGTCTCTGGGGTTCGGGAGGACACTGCTCTCCCCGGTTTTGCTGCTTCCCCGCCGAGTGTAGCTCGGACTCTTCTCAGGATCACGGGTGACTGAGCAGGACCACGAGAAGGTTCCCAGGAGGCTGGGGCTCCGTGCGGCCCCCAGACAGAAGAGGTCAGAGGTGCTCAGCCTGGCTCTGAGCTGTCAGCCTGCAGAGGGGCCTCCAGGCAAGTGGAGCTGCCCTGACCCACCACTGCCAGTGCCCCCGCCCCCCCACCCCGCTTGAGTTCCCAACAGAAAAGTGCCTCCCGACCCCCCAGGGCCATCAGGGGAAGGCCGGGTGGGCGCGGGGCCGGCCTCGCTTGCAGAGCTGGGGCGGGAAACTCCCAGCTTGGGCTGCTCCCAGAGGGTCGGATTGGCACTGGGGTCCCTCCATCTGTGTGGGCGGGAACGCAGACAGCTTAGAGCCGGTGCCCTGGGGGGTGAGGGGCCTGGGGGGAGCGCCCCTGCGGCTGAGACTCAGCGGTAGACACGGGGCACACGGAGCGGTCGGGACACGGGCATGCAAGCCAGCACCTGGGGTCACTCATGAGGTTGCTGGTGGGGACCATCGAGGGTGGAGGGCCAGGGGACAGGCAGGGCTCTGCAGTCGGACTGCAGAGGGCAGGACAAGCCCTCCCCCTGCGAGGGCTCAGCTCTCCATCCAGACCCAGCCCACCCACCCTGCACCCCAGGATGCGCCCCCACAGAACCCCGGGAGCGTGCGGCTGCAGCACCTTTGGCCTCCGCCAGGCAAAGGTAGTCTGTCCGTCCCAGCCCGACCACAGCCTTGAATGAGTGCTGCCCCCAGCGACTGCCCAGGGGAGGCTGCCTGCAAGACTGGCCGCGCTCGCCCCCGACTTGATGAGAACAGGCCCGGAGCGCTGGAATGCGGGCGATGGCTCGCGGCCGGTCACTTCTCCTGGTAGGTTTTCCCAGGATGGTTCTTTAGAAGGGACGACCTAAGCGATGCCTGTTCCGAGGGGAACCTCATGCCTCTGCCCTCCCGCGCATCACGGTGTCACCCCGAGCGGGGACCTCTCTCTGTGGCGTGGGGCTTCTGAGTGGCCCACATGTTTCAGGCTGCCTACGGGGCAGCACTCAGCACTGTGGGAGGTGCTGTGGGTTATCTTATGTCTGTGCAGAGTTGCTCCAAGAGGTACAATCTAACCTTGCCGCTAGTGGCACCACGACACTGATTTATACGGGAGAAATCCAGGGCAAGCATCAGCTCTGATGACCCGCGTGCCTCGCGGTCACTGTCAAGTCTTGGACAGCTGGTAAGAAAATGCAGCTGGATATTCCTCGGTCCTTTATTGCCTCCTCAGTAAGAATGCAGAGCGGTCGCACAGAGAATCATCAGAGCTTTTACTTTAATTCATGGGTCATTGAGCTAATTGCCACCCCCAAATGATAAAATATCGTACTATTAACAATTTTAAACGAAGGTGTTTTCGTAAAGCAGCTGCATTTTATAGGCCTATGTGTAGACAGACTGGCTGCTGCCTCTGTGTTGAATTTCCCTGATGACCGTCTTCTCAGAGTTCTCAGAATTCATTGCTCTAAATTCACGGCTAAGGGCTATAAAGGCAACACTGTACAAAATCAGAAATATAGAGATCATGCCCTAACTTTAAGGCATCCTTTCAAAACCTCAAAATGTAATTACAATTCTCACTTAAAGTGTCAGCTTATAGTCCTGTCTATGAAACACCACGCATGTGCAGGGGCCGGTGACCTCTCCTCGCAGGTTACAGGGCTGGGACTCCAGCGCGGGAGGCGTGCACCCTCAGCCTCAGGGTCTGGACCCCACGAGTCTGCGACACCCCCTCGGGAGCAAGTGTAGGAGAGAAGCGCGCGCTCCTCGGGGCTCGCAGCCTCGTCCTCTGACTCAGCTCAGCCCGAGTCCCGAGGACATGCTATTCACTTCCCAACAGACAGGAGAACTCAGTTTCAGAGGTCAGCTCAGGGGTCAGAATATCTGATGACGTCTCAGCCTCTAAATGTAACATGCTAGGCCAGCAGCATCAGACATTCCGGAAACACGGGTTACACTGCGTTTTGGCCTTCCTAATAAGACGGCCCTTCAACTACAATCCTGGAGGAGTGAGTCCTGTCCTGCCCCAGAGCAGGCGCTGCCGCCCGGGGCTCCTGCCCATCCCCACACCTCCCCGAGCGGCCGGAGGGTGTCTCCCACCCTGTCAGGCGGGTATCCAGACCCAGGGATGGTCTCAGCCAGGGCCGCAGACCTCGGGGACCCTCTCAGCCAGGGCCACAGACCTCGGGGACCCTCTCAGCCAGGGCCACAGACCTCGGGGACCCTCTCAGCCAGGGCCGCAGACCCGCGGGAGTCTTCCCAACCGCCTCTTCCTTAGACTGAAGGCAAGTTTCTCATATCCTTCCTACAAAGATATTTATGCTGCTTCAAAGATGGCCCTGAGATGTCACGGTCCTGATGGCTTTTTAAGAAAATAGCTCTAAGCCATCTTGTTTCTTTACGCGGGTTTTCTAAGAGTTTTCCCAGCTCATGTTTCAGAGAGCCCTCAAAAGCCTTAAAGCAGGAACCGGGCTTCTGGCCAGTCTCCTGGCCTGGGACCCTGCCCCCCTTACGGGAAGGGTCCCCATCTGGCGCTGGCTCTGCAGTGGCCCCCCAAGGCCCCAGGGTCCTTGGGGGTGCGGAGAGGCCTGAGGCTGAGGGATCCGTCCTGACCCACTCTGCAGACTCTGGGGTCACCCACACGACGAGCTGCCCCCAGTGTCCCTCCGGGGACACTCCCAAGCCGAGGACACCCCCAGGGACACACTCCTGTCTCTTCCTATAAACCGAAGAGGCCCTGGGAAGCCCTGACCCTCCCCGGTGCCCCCAGGACATGGGCACTGTGCCCCCACCATCGTGACCAGGCCCACCCAGGACTGCTCCGGAGACCCCAACCCAGCCCTGGCACTTCACTTACCAAGTCAGATAATACATGAGCGGAGGAAAACGCTCACCAGGCTCACTGTCTCTTAAAGAGATGCCTTAGAGAGCTGCCACAGTCTTGTCAGATGGAAGACAGGACACGTGAACGGAACAGGAAAACACCGAGTGGGGGGCGTGCCCTCCGGGGAGCATGCCCTCCAGGGCAGGGCCAGGTCGGCGGGGCGGGCGGTGGGAGGACAGGAGGGTGGGAGGACAGGAGGGTGGGAGGACAGGAGGGTGGGAGGACAGGAGGGTGGGAGGACAGGAGGGTGGGAGGACAGGAGGGTGGGAGGACAGGAGGGTGGGCCCGAAGCCACTGGCCTGGCCTCTGTGGGTTAAATCCAGGCCCAGCCCCGCAGGGCTCCCCTGGGAGGGGGTCTGAGTGGCGCTGGCCATGCTGGGCTTGTCCGTCCAGCGGGCGTGGCTGCCCTGGGCCTGTCCCCGTGCGCCGGTGGCTCACATCAGCCCGGCCTGCTCCCAGCCCATCTGCGCTCACCCGTGCTGCAGGGGAGGACGCCTGGGCACAGGCCCGGGACGCCAGGCTGGTGGGGGTGCCTGAGCATGGCTACCCCTGCCACCACGCCGTCCCGCCGGCGTTTCCGGTCCGAGCAGGCGAGGGACGGGCAGGCAGATAGACGGTCTCCTGAAGGCCCCTCTGAGGTGCTCCGGGAGCTCCACTCATGGGCCCCGGGTCCCCGTGGCTCCACCGAGGGTGCACTGCTCCCCTGGGTGCGGGGGCCTCTGTCTCTGCCCATGCCGACCACAGGCGCACACTCGGGCCTTCAGTTAGGGTCACAGGCCTGACTCAGCACCCACGATTCCGGGTGGGACCTCTGGGGCCTGCTGGCTAGCCTTCAGCGGAGAGAGGTGGGGGGCTGGATGCAACTGGGCGTCAGGAGGCCGGCGGGCCGGCTGCCCACGAGCCCGCACCCACCCTTGTCTCTGTCCTGCGCACGTCGCTGCACACACCCTTCCTCCCGAGCGTGCGTCGGCAGAGACCCCAGGCTGCACCACTGCCGGCCTGGCCTCCCGTCCACACCCGCCGCCTGTCCCTGCCTGTGCATTGCCGGTGCACAGACAGACAGACAGACACACACACATGCTGCCCCGGCCGCCTCCCACAGTTGCCCAGGTCACCGGCCTGGTCTGAGAGTCCCCCTCGCTCTTGCAGGCTTGTGCGTCTCACTCGGACCACCCAGTCCACCTCCAGCGCACAGACCCACCAGGTACCGGCTGCCCTGACTCTCCTGTGCACTCAGGCCAGCCTCCAGGGGTCCGAGAGCTGCTCAGACAAGGTTCCCGCCTGAGACCGCGAGGTGCCACCTTGACTGACGTCCTCAGCTGATGTCGCTTCCCATCAGTTCTGACTTACTCATAAAATTTGCTTATCGTTCACACTTGGCTATAGCCCGCTCTAGGAAAAAAGATGGACTTTCCTCTGCTCTATGATCAAAGATGGTGCTGTGTTTATAACGGGACTTCAAAAACAAGTGCAAAGGCGACGAACACATGGAGAGACGCCCACGTTCACGCATCGGAAGGTTCAACATGGAGAGACGCCCACGTTCACGCATCGGAAGGTTCAACATGGAGAGACGCCCACGTTCACGCATCGGAAGGTTCAACATGGAGAGACGCCCACGTTCACGCATCGGAACGTTCAACATGGAGAGACGCCCACGTTCACGCATCGGAAGGGTCAACATGTTTAGAGGAAAATACCACCAGAGACGTCTACATAGCTAAATGCAACCCCTGTTAGAACCCCAAGGGAGTGTTTTTTTCCCCCAGAAATAAGAATCTGTCCTAAAATTCATAAGAAATCGCAAGGGTCTGGTAACAGACAAAGGACTCTTTAAAGAGAAGAACAAAGTTGGAAGTGTCACACTTCCTGATTTCAAAACTTATTACTGAGGCTACGGTAGTCTGAGCTGTGTGGTTCTGGACTAAAGACAGATGAATAAACCAACCTCAGAGAGAACCCGCTGCATACGTGATCACAATGGCCGGAAAAAACCGTACGGGGGAAGGTTTGCGGCGCTGGATATGGCAAAGGTTCCTCGGATGTGACGCCAAAAGTGCGAGCAATAAAGCCAAGACCAGATAGACTGGACGACGTCGAAAATCAAAACTTCTGGATCTCAAAGGACACAATGAACAGGGTGAAAACACCAGCTACTGCAATGGGGACCAGATAGACTGGACGACGTCGAAAATCAAAACTTCTGGATCTCAAAGGACACAATGAACAGGGTGAAAACACCAGCTACTGCAATGGGGACCAGATAGACTGGACGACGTCGAAAATCAAAACTTCTGGATCTCAAAGGACACAATGAACAGGGTGAAAACACCAGCTACTGCAATGGGGACCAGATAGACTGGACGATGTCGAAAATCAAAACTTCTGGATCTCAAAGGACACAATGAACAGGGTGAGAACACCAGCTACTGCAATGGGGAAGACATCCGCAAACGACGCATCTGAGAAAGGGCTCGTGCCCAGAAGGAACTCAGAACTCCCACAACGCACCGACAGTGCAGCAAACACCCTGACTGAAAGGCGGGCAGAGGGCTTGCACAGACGTCTCTTCAAAGAAGACACACAGACGGGCCATGAGCAAATGGAAAGACGCTCAGCACCACTCAAGTACGGAAACACACGTCAAAACCACACTACTTCACTCCCATTTAGATGGTTACATTAAAAACAAACAAACCCAACAACAGGGAAAAGCAAGGGCTGGCGAGGGTGTGGGGAAACCGGACCCCGGCACCCGCTGGTGGGAGCGTGAAATGGTGCAGGCGCGTGGAGAACGGTAAGGAGACGCCTTAATAAACGACAGATTCTATATACGCCCCAGCAGTTCTACTTCCACTTCTGGGTGTCTGTCCAAAAGAGCTGAAAGCAGTGTCTTGAACAGACATTTGCACACCCACGTTTGCAGAAGCATCACTCAGAACAGGCAGAAGGTGGAAGGAACCCAAATGTCCACTGAAGGATGATGGGTAAACGAGATGTGGTCCATACGCAGAGTGAACATCACTGGGCCTTAGAGAGGGCGGGAGTCCTGACCCAGGATACAGTGTGGGCGGACTCTGGGGACACTGTGCCCAGAGGAGTGAGCCAGATACAGAAGGTCAAATACTGCCCAACTCCACGCACACGCGGCCCCTCGAGGAGCCACATTCATGGGGACAGAAACTAGAAGCGTGGGCTTCAGGGGCGGTGGTGGGGCCGTGGCGGGGCGGTGGCGGGCGATCGCTTAGTGGGGACCGGGCGTCAGTCCTGGGCGAGGAAGCGGTTCTAGAAACACAGAGGTGATGGCTGGGAAGGTGGTTCAGGCCGCAGGACTCCACACCTGAAAAAGGCTAACATGGCAAAGTTTATGTATACTTAACCACAAAAACTCCATCGGTACCCAATTTAGAAACGAGCAAACCACTTCTATCCAGAATCACTAAGTTGCCTTCATCCTTCAGAAGCTGGCACACCTGAGCCAGGGCTCCAGGCGGTACCTGAGCCTCGAGCCTTGTGTCCCTGGAGTCCAGCATGGGGCTGGGGGCACCACGAGCCTGGCCACTGAGCTAAACAAGGAGCGGGACCGACACACACACCCTGGTTCTCCTTTCCTGGTTCTAAGGCTGCTCACCGCACTATTTCATGTTCAGCTGACAGACGTGTGTGGATCCTTTTAAGTGAAGAATTTCCCTATTTAAGTAAAATATTTATATTAGCTTTCTTTTAAGGTGGAAAGCCCTTAATATTTTAAACACAAAACTAGAATGAAGGGTAAAATGATGTCTGTTCATGTGGCCCAAGGGCGTTCTGTCTGCCCACGTGTATCAGGGCCTGGTGGCCAATGGCCACAGTCAGGGTCACATCTCCGTGTCTGGCCGGGGCCCCTGGGGAGGGAGCGGTCTGTCCAGCCCGCACTCTGTGCTGAGCCTCCTGGGGGCCACAGGTGCAGGGTGCCGTGGGTGAGCACGGCTCCGTCAGCGGGCATGCCCTGAAGCCACGGTGCCGTCCGGCCCTGGGCCAGGCCCCGCTGGGTGGGGGTGCGGTCCCCGCCCCGAGGACTCATTGTGTTCCTGGTGCGGGCCTCAATCAGCACCTCAAGGACGCGTGTCTGCGACGCCACCCACGCTTCCCGCCTCACGTGGCCTTGCTCAGTCCCGGCGGTGGGGTCCATGGCAGAGCCCCAGCCCACCTGCCGCTGACTCCAGGGCCTGGGGGGACTCTGAAGGTCTTCACACGGAACCGGAAGGAGTGGGGCTCACGGACCCAGAGGCTCACAGCGCCCACCGCCCAGAAGAGGCAGGGCTGGTGGGGCCCTGGACACCCGGCGGGCACTGTGGGAGCTTCTCCATGCAAGCAGAGGATGCGGGGGGTGGCGGTGTGTCTGTGCTGAGTCTGGGAGGGAAGCTGGGTAGAGGCCGGACTCTGCCTGTCTGATCCACAGCTGCCCGCTCCTCATCCTGGAGTGTGAGAGGCATGGACATGACATCACAGAACAGGACAGCAAAGTGAAGGCCCAGACCCGCCGTGAAGTCCTCGTGCAACAGACACAGCCACAGAGGACACACAGACGCACGCTCACAGGCAGCACTGGAGCCCTCAGCTAGCTGCGTGGACGCTCGGGTGAGGGGGGCTCCCGTCTGTCCAGCCGGGCCCAGGGCTGCATGGACACTCGGGTGAGGGGCTCCTGTCTGTCCGGCTGGGCCCAGGGCTGTGTGGACACTCGGGTGAGGGGCTCCCGGGCTTCCTGTGGACACTTGGGTGAGGGGCTCCCGTCTGTCCAGCCGGGCCCAGGGCTGTGTGGACACTCGGGTGAGGGGCTCCTGTCTATCCAGCCGGGCCCAGGGCTGCGTGGACACTCGGGTGAGGGGCTCCCGTCTGTCCAGCCAGGCCCAGGGCTGTGTGGACACTCAGGTGAGGGGCTCCCGGGCTTCCTGTGGACACTTGGGTGAGGGGCTCCCGTCTGTCCGGCCGGGCCCAGGGCTCCATGTGATCAGCACCAGCCATGGCGCACGGCCCTTTTCTCTTGTCTGGACCTTGAGGCGCGGCCTCAGGAGACTGCAGGGCCCAGCAGGCGGTTTCCACTCTGCCCCTGAGCAGCGCCACCCGAGGGGGCAAGGTGACCCCCCTGCACATGACGCGCACCCTCCACCCCACTTCTAGGAAACAGCAGGAGCCCCTGGGCCGCCAGCACTTGGCAGTGGCCCCACCAGCATCCTTTCAGGTTGTGAATCCATGCAGCGACTGCACCGCAGGCCAGGGCTGTGAGAGCTGGGGGTCAGCAGTGACCGACCGTCAGCACCCGGGAGTGCCCAGCAGTCCTTGTGGACGGCCATCAGGCACCTGAACACATGGCCAGCTTCGCATCCTCAGGGCGCCGCACGTGCGGTAATTACTGAGCCTCACGACGCCCTGCAGCGTGGCTGAAGCCACCTCCCACTGGACACAGGAGGAAACAGGCCGGCTGAGTGGGCTGCTGGAGGCCGCACTCCACGCCAGGAGCAGGCAGGGATGTGAGCTCCGGGCATCTGACCCTGGTCGCTCAGGGTGCTGGGTGCTGCCAGCTGGCTCACCTCACTGGGGCCTTCCTGCCTGGCCGGGGGGCTGGGCAGCAAGAAGCAGGGTGACAGCTGGCTGTCCGTGCCTTCCCCTCCTCTAGCTGGATGGCCTCACGCACAGGGGACCCTCTGCCACAGTGGGCCTGCCTGCTGGACCCCTGTCGACTGAACAGAGGCTCCTGGAGGAGGGGGAGGGGCAGGGACACGCGGCGGTGCACGGGCTGAGTGACGAGCCCTCTGAGAGGCCCCGGCAGCGGAGATTACACGCAGCCAGCTTTCCGCGTCGTGCCACTGTGATCGCAGAGAGCAGCGGCCGAGCTGTCCCAGGACGCCGGACCCTGGGGCCGGGGCCCCCTCTGGGCTGGACCCCCACCGGGGGAGTGGGGGGGAATCAGCCCGCAACGGCCCCGGCTCCTGGGGTCACAGCATCCCTGGAACCTGGCCCTGGAGGACAGCAGAGTGGAGAACAAACCTCTTCTCTCCTCATCAGCATGGACCTCGGCCCCTGATCAGCGGTCCCCTGGCTGGGCCACAGTCATCCTGGGGGCACTCCCACGGCAGGGCCCCAGCAGGTCAGGGCGCAGCTGGATGAGGACACACGCAGTGCCCACACAGGGCTGCCCGCGGCCCCACCCAGAGGCTGGTCTGGGGGCGCCGTGTCGGGGGCAGAGCCGGAGAAGTGGGGCTGCTCTGCCCACCGCCTGCAGGCAGCCGCCCCTCCTGATCTGCCTGGACCGCCGCTCAGGACCCAGGGCTGCCCTGGGCCTCTCCGCCCACCATTAAACCCCGCTCAGTCACAGAGGCGAACGCAGCCACGCTGGGCAGCCAGATGCTATGGCCGCAGACCCCCTCATAAACCGCAGTGAAACTCGAGAGCTTGATGAGCGCGGCTAAGCAGCTGCACCTTTGACCCGACCGCATTAGCCCGGCCCCATCAATCCCGCGTCAGCATAAACAGCTTTCCCAGGGCCCCTCGCCACCACAGCGCTGAGGAGCGGCTGACAGCCTAAACATTTTTTAACAGCAATCTTGTCCTACAACACCAAGGGGATTTGCCCAGTATCTGGGGCTTTATAAAACCATATGAACATGCTGAAAGAATTAAAAGCCTCTAAAGATGAAAAGCGGACGGTGACAGTCCCTTCTGAAGCCCAGGGGCTGTGACGGCAGCAACAGGGCGGGCTGCCCGTCTGTTTTCCCAGGTGACACGCTGTATCGCTTGTCTCCTCTCTCGGGGGTGTGAGCTCAGTCAGGTCCAGCTCTCTGTGACCCCGTGGACTGCAGCCCCTCAGCCTCCTCTGCCCGTGGGATCCTCCAGGCAAGAGCACTGGGGTGGGCTGCCACGCCCTCCTCCAGGGGACCTTCCTGGCCTGGGGACTGACCCTCTGTCTCCGGCGTCTCCTGCCTTGGCAGGAGGGTTCTTTAACTCTGCGCCACGTGGGAGACCCTTGGGTGCTTAAAGGTGGCCATTCAAAAAAGAAAAAAAAAACATGTTCCACTTATCAGTGGCTTGGACATGTCAGAAGGACGGACAGACGTCGTCCTGGGTAGGTTCTCCTGACTGTGTGCAGATCCTGAGGAAACATCCCCGGGGTCCCCATCTCTGCTCGAGGCCGAAGCTCCGGGGCGCCAGGCCCACACGCGGCCAGGACGAACAAGGAGAGGCTGCCACCTGTCACCTGTCCCTAGCGTCACAAACAGACGAGACTCAGGTTCTGGTAAGATGCGGGGGCACAGTTACGATGTGAGTGTGTTTATGAATACTCTTCCGTGTGCTGTCATTTCAAAAGAGAACACCAAGCTTAGGAATATCTGTTCACTTTTCTTTTCACTTTGAAGGAAAATAGTATTTAGTTACTTTGTGGCTTAGCTTCCAAATAAGGGGGATGCTGTTGCTTTTTGTTAAAATACTAAAATAGCACATAGGTGAGCAACTAGACGTATAAGACTTATAAACCCTAACAGAGTGCTTTGAAAAATACGTTATCAAGATGATTTAAAAACATCTTGGCACTTTAAATTCTAAAAAATAGGTAGAAAATGTGAATATTTTCAGAGACATGGGGGGAGGAAAAGGGAACCCAAACATTAAAACAGAACATTTCCAGTAAGTAAAACAAGCACTATTAACTTAGAAATAAGGGTTTGGGAACATGCACTGCTCTTAGCAACATGTCACTGAGTTTTGCCGAGGCCCGAGCACCAGGCATAGGCCCAGAAGGACAGATCCTGAGAGGCCACGGGGTCCTCACACTGACCCTGACGTCGGTGGGGGTCACTGAGGCCCATGGAAGCGCAGAAGCTTCATGAGCCGCATTAAAAGAATTATATTTTTCTTCTCTCAGAAGGAGTGGACTGACTGGATGTGCACTCTATGAGGTCAGCGTGGAGGGGGAGCCCGCTCAGCTCGGCGCCCCGGAAGACACATTCAGGCTCCGGGGACACGTCTGGGCCCTGGAGGACACGTCCGGGCCCCGCGGGACACGTCTGAGCCCCGGGGGACACGTCCGGGCCCCGAGGGACACGTCCGGGCCCTGGGGGACACGTCCGGGCTCCGGGGACACATCGGGGCCCCGGGGGACACGTCCGGGCCCCGGGACACGTCTGGCCACGGGTCGTCCCTGAAGCCGCGTCAGGGTCTGCGGCATCTGAGGCTCTTCCCAGCTTTTGGGTCACTGTTTGGAGAGAAAGATGGCTCTGTTATAAACCTGGCCTGTACCACTGAAATAAGAAGCAGTGTGCGGTGTGTGCTTTGCTGCCTAAATGGAATGTTGTGGGGGGTGGGTTTGTGATGACCCCAGGGAGGTGAGGAAGCCTCTGGAAGAAGGGAGGTCGGTGGCTGGGGCTGTCCCAGACTGTCCGGTGATGGCAGGGGGCCGCCGGGACTCCCACCCCGGAGGGCTCCTCAGGGGCGCCCCCAGTGTTACAGTGTCCCGCAGACCCACTCGAGCCTGGGAGGATCACGGGTCCTCTCTCGTCACCAAGAAGAGCTGCTGCGGGGTCGGGGGCGCGAGGGTGTTCAGAGCCGCCCTGACCGGGAACCGGGGGAAGACCTCTGGGGCTGCTCCTCTCGCTCTTACAGACTAAGGGCTTCTGGGGCTCCTCCCAGGTGATCGGGGGCTTTGGGACCCCTTCCTGGGGAACACACGCCGCAACAGGGGTCTGTCCCTCCTGAGACATCACGGTGAGCAGCTGAGGCTCGATTTCTCTTCATGAATGAGTGGGTCGGATATCTAAACGGAACTGGTTTGTCCAGACTGGACGAGACAGAGAAAACGTGTATCCATGTGAGAAGTTGGAACATTCTGCAGGCTGGCTTCATAACTGCAAGGACATTTACAACGAGGGAAGCTTCGTGGACAGGGATGCTGGATGCAGGGATCTCCGGAGGTAAGAGCGGCTCAGTTAAACCGCAGATACTCATCTCCACACGCTTCCTGTCTTCAGCTGTTTTCAGCCTTTGCTCTGCATTCCACGGTTCCAAAAGCCAAGTCACCGGCAGGTCAGCCCATGGCCCGAGGTGCGTACCTCACACATCTGAACAACACGCGTCTTTGCTCTGAAACGTGAAAACTCTTGCTCTGAGGCAGGCTGCCCGGAGCCCTGCCCCCCAGCTCTGCCCTCCCGGGCGGGGGTGGCCACTCCCTGCGGTTCGGCTGTCAGGGCCGGGCTGGCAGGCTTCTCCAAGCTCGAGACAATGAGGGCCTCTGCCCGCGGCTCACCCCCACCCACGCGGGCCTCCTGCAGGTTTGCACAGTCGGACAAAGGTCTGAGGGCCGCCTCCTGCCCGCCCTAGGCCAGCAGGCGGAGGGCCCACTGCACCAGCGCCCTGAATCCACCGCTCCCCAGGCCTGTGGAGGCGCCGGGCTGGGGTGCCCCCTGCCCTCCTCCAGAAGGTGCCTACAGGCTCCCTCGCCCTCCACGCCCTGTTCAGAGGAAGCTACAACCCCAGGCCGCGTTCACGCCCGGCAGCTCTCCTGAGAAGCCCAGGGCGACCAGGAGGCATTGGGCTGAGGGCCCCCTGACTCCCTAGGCCCTGGTAGGTGGTCCCGGGTCCAGGGCTCAGTCACGGGTGCGAGCCGCTGAGGAGGGGACCGAGTCCTGGGATAAGCGGCGGCAGCTCTGCTGCTGTGGCGACTCCGGAGGGCCCTCCACGGCTCTGCGTGAGCACAGGCTGCAGACGGGAGAAGCACAGCCCCAACGACAGCTCGGCTGCTGCTTCCCCAGACGCGTGTTCTGCCCTGGATCTGACAATGCCGTGTGCCGCCCATCAGGGGAAGACCCTGATGCCGAGGGCAGGAGGAGGGGGCGACAGAGGACAAGACGGCCGAACGGCATCGCCGACGCGAGGGACCTGAGTCTGAGCAGGCTCCGGAGATGCTGAGGGGCGGGCCCCGCAGGCGTGCTGCCATCCACGCGGAAACGGAGGGTTGGACACGGCTTACCGACGGAACAAAACAGAGCAGCGCCACCCAGGACGACCACCCCCGAGTCGGGCTCAGGGAGGAGTCGGCCTCTGAAGCCACCGCTGTGCCGTTTCCCGAGGTGATGACGGCGGCACGGCGGCCACGTCTCGCGGACGGTGACAGCAGACGGGAAGCGGGCTGAGGGGGCGCCGTCCCGGGAAGCGGCCGCAGAGCAGCGACGGGGCCTGGCTGTGTGGGTCTGTGAGCCCACGCCCACGCGCACACACGGACAGACGAGACCTAGAGTGCTGCAGGGAGGCCGCTCCCGGGAGCCAAAAGCTGACACTCCCAGCTTCCGGTCCAACACTCTCAGTCACTTGCTAAGTCTTTAGGGTTATGTTCCAAATTGGGAAAGGAGTACGTCAAGGCCGTATATTGTCACCCTGCTTATTTAACTTACATGTAGAGTACATCATGAGAAACGCCGGGCTGGATGAAGCACAAGCTGGAACCAAGACTGCCGGGAGAAGTATCAGTAACCTCAGATACGCCGACGACATCACCCTTATGGCAGAGAGTGAAGAACTAAAGAGCCTCTTGATGAAAGTGAAAGAGGAGAGTGGAAAAGCTGGTTTAAAGCTCAACATTCAGAAAACTCATATCATGACATCCAGTCCCATCACTTCATGTCAAATAGATGAAACAGTAGAAATAGTGAGAGACTTCATTTTGGGGGGGCTCCAGAATCACTGCAGATGGTGATTGCAGCCATGAAATTAAAAGACACTTGCTCCTTAGAAGAAAAGCTGTGACCAATCTAAGCAGCATATTAGAAAGCAGAGACATTACTTTCCCAACAAAGGTCCGTCTAGTCAAAACTATGGTTTTTCCAGTGGTCATGTATGGATGTGAGAGTTGGACTATAAAGAAAGCTGAGCGCCAAACAATTGATACTTTTGAACTGTGGTGTTGGAGAAGACTCTTGAGAGTTCCTTGGACTGCAAGGAGATCCAACCAGTCCATCCTAAAGGAAATCAGTGCTGAATATTCATTGGAAAGACTGATGCTGAAGTTGAAACTCCAATACTTTGGCCACCTGATGCGAAGAACTGACTGACTGGAAAAGACCCTGATGCTGGGAGAGACTGAGGGCAGGAGGAGAGGGGGACAACAGAGGGTGAGATGGTTGGATGGCATCACCGACATAACGGACATGATTCTGAGTTAAGTTCCCAGAGTTGGTGTCAGACAGGGAGGCCTGGTACGCTGCAGTCCCTGGGGTCACACAGAGTCAGACACAACTGAGCAACTGAGCTGAACTGAGAGGCGTTTCCCAGCGCCTGGTCTCCGTGATCAGACGTGGAGAGAGAATTCAGAGACGGGTCCCGAGGGTCCCTGGAGACCGCAGACGCGAAGGCTGCATGTGCAGTGGCTGGGAGAGGAGAGCGCCTGTTTGGCCAGGAGAAGCAGGCGCCTCAGCGGGCCCAGGTCTGCTCCGTCTCTGGAGGGCTCTTCTCTCCCCACGTTGGGCATCTGGGGCTGCACAGGGTGCCTCCCCCAAGCCCCCCCCCCCACCTGCGAGTTGAGAGGACGGGTCGGCGCTGGCTCTGAAGCCCCCATGCCTGGCAGACAGCTTGGCAGGATTCGAAGGCACTAGCCCGTTCCCAACCCTGTGTTCTTACACATGAAACGCACTGCCCATCAGCCCGCAGCAGCTGACCGAGGATCAGGTGGGCCCACCCTGGTTTTGAACTTTGGCGAAAACCAGGAGGTTTCAGGCTTGGAGAGGGCCTCTCTGGCTTCAGGCCACAGCTAGCATCCTGACGTCCGCAGCGTCCCCGCGGCTGTCCCAGGCATCAGGGCTGCGCCTCTGGATGCACCGGAGCCCCCACTGCTCCAGCCCTCCTGCCCACTTCCCACCGCTTCCTTGGTTCCCCAAGGCTCCATGTCTCTTCCTTTGACTTCTCTTCAGCTACGTTGTCAAAGGGCCTTTTTCAAAGCAGACCGCTTGTCACCGCAGTTCCGTCTTGCAGAGGCACGCACAGAAGGTGGACCGGGGCCCCTGAGCCCCCCCCCACCGCCCTGCACGACCTCCCCCTCGAACATCTCAGTTACGGCTTATGGCCCAGGCCCCGCGCACTGACTCCAGGCCCCGCTGGAGGCTGTGGTCCTCCGGGCTCTGACATACATGCGGCCTCTCCTCGCCAGCACACAGGCTTGTAGAGTAATTCCGCCTCCTTGAAAATAAAAGCCCGTGCTCCGCCTGGTGTGCTACACACACACGTGTGCTCGGCTGTGCCCGACCTGCCACCCCGTGGGCTGTGGCCCGCCAGGCTCCCCTGGCCATGGGACTCTCCAGGCAAGAGCGCTGGAGTGGGCTGCCCTTTCCTCCTCCAGGGGATCTTCCTGACCCAGGGCTCAAGCCCACGTCTCTAGGGTCTCCTGCACTGGCAGGCGGATGCGCTACCAGGGGTGCCACCTGGGAAGCCAGTCTGCCACACAGCCTCCCTTCATCCGCGGGAGCACCGGCCTCCTCCCTGTGTCCACAGCTCCCCTCTCCAGGGTGGCGGGGAGCGGGAATCGCAGCGTGCAGCCCTTTCAGAGTGGCTCCTTTCGCTTGATACCATGCAGTCATTTCCTCCGCAAGGGCTTCCTTCCCGTGCGGGCTGACACTCTGCTGGCTGGCTGGACCGTGGTCTATCCATCCACCTACTGGAGGATGTCCTGCCATCTGCGGGGATTTGCTATGAACAAAGATGTGCAGCTTTTATGGGGACATAAGCTCCAACTCAGAGGGGTGACTGCCCTTGAGGAAGTGCACGCCTTCCCCAGCGCGGCCGCAGCACCTTGCTTTCCCACCAGCAGGGACTGAGGGCCCTGCCTGCCCCACCCTCGTCGGCAGGCGGTGTCTGGACGCTCAGTGCTCTGGGCGGTGTGCAGAGGCGCGGCCCGGCGGTTTTGATTTGCGTCTCCTAATGACGTAAGATGTTGGGCATCTTTTCCGGTGCTTATCTGCTGTCTTTGGTAAGGTGTCTGCTTGGACATTTTGCATATTTTTGAATTGGGTCACTCATCTCCTCATTGTTGAATTTTAAGAGTTCTTTGTGTATTTTGGGTATCAGTCTCATTATCATTATTATTTTCAGAGATAGGTTTTGCAAAGGTTTTTCCAAGTCCGTGTCTTTTTTGCCCCCTAATCGCGTCTCTCACGAAGCGTCTTCACTCTTGATGGTGGCCCCCGATGAGCTCTTCTTTCTTGGGCTGTGCTTGTGGTGCCAACTGAAAACTCCCAGGTCACCAAGTCGTCTAGATTTTTCCCTGTATTATCGCCCAGAAGTCCCCTGGTTTTGCATTTGCGTCGAGGTCTGCGGCCCATCTCGGCCTGCCTTCTGCGGCGGGCAGAAGCTCCGTCGAGACCCGCTGTCTTGCTCTGTGGCTGTCTGGCCGTTTCTGTGCCGTCTGCTGAGAAGATGGTCCTTTCTCCATGGGGGCGCCTCAGCCCCTGTCAGAGACGAGCCGGCCGCACGCGCGAGGGTCTCATGCGTGAGGGTCTGTGCCGTGGGCCAGCGTCACACTGTGGCCCCTGGAGCAGCGGCCGGTCTCTGACTCAGTTCCGCTTCAGTGTTTCGGTGGCTTTGCTGAGGGCTTAGCCTTTCTGCATAACCTTTAGAACCACTCTGTCAATACCCATAAACACATCTTACACTGTTTTTCTTCTTTATGAAGAAGTCGGTTTAACTCCATTTTTTGCAAGGTATGTCTACTGGTGACAAATTCCATTAATTTCTATTTATTTGAAAAAGTCTTTATTTCTCAATTGCTTTTGAATGACAATTCCCTACATACAGAATTCTAGGCTTTTCTTTTCAACTCTTTAAATATTTCACTTCGGTCACTGCACGCACAGGTTCTGGGAAGAAACCTGACATAGTTCTTGCCCTTGTTCCTCAACAGAGAAGGTGTTTTTTCCTCTCTGACGTCTTTCAAGACTTCTCTTTGTCTTTTATTTTTCTGCATTTTGAATATGACACACGCAACCACAAACATTCCGGTATTTATTTTGCTTGGTGTTCTCTGACCTTCCTGGATCTGTGGTTTGGTGTCTGTCATTAACTGTGGGAACTTCTCAGCCATTCTTACTTCAAATATTTCTTCTATTCTTCTCTCTCTTCCCTCTCAGCCTGGTATTCCCATGACATGTGCACCCCACCTTCTGTAACTGACCCACAAGCCTTAGACATTCAGTTCAAGTTTCTCCTTTCTTCCTTCTCAGCCTTTTCAGTGGTGGGGCTTTCTGCTGACGTGTCTTCAGGCTTGCCGATCCCTGCGTTGGTCCTGAGGGTCGACCTGTGAGCCCGTCAGAAGTGCTCCTCGTCCTGTCACGAGTCTCTGATCGCCACGTCTCCTCGGCTCCTTAGGCGCCCATCTGTCTCCTTGCGTCGCTCACCTGTTCCTGTGTGCTGCCCACTCTGTCCACTACAGCCCTTAGAAGGCCAATCATGGCTATTTTAATCCAAAGTCTGATGATCCCCAAATCTCATTCATGTCTGAGACTGGTTCTGACGCTTGCTTTGCCTCTTCAGCCTGTGCTTTTCACATTTCAGCACATCCTGTACCTGAAATCTGGACATGACGCGTTGGATGGAAGGTACTAAGGTGCAGGGGCCTTCAGTGTGAGGCCTGGTGGGCCTGGCTTGCAGTCAGGCTGTGCTTCTTGTCTGGCGCAGCTGCTGGCATCCGAGGCCGCGGCCTCCCTGGTGTCCAGGAGGTTGTCTCTGGGTTTCCCTAGCGACTCCTCTGTAAGCAGGTCTGAGCCTCGCAGTCTCTCTGCTGTGGCCCCGTGGCGTCACTCCAGGCCTGCTGGCGAGGTACCAGAAGAGCCGTGCAGCCCGAGGCTTCGTGCTCACTGCGTCCCTTGCTGTGCCCTTCACTGGCAGTCCTCGCTTTCCTCTCCAGCTGTAGGAGACCAGAGGGCTCTTGGGGCTGAGGTGGGCGCTTCCTTCCCCGTCAGTCAGCTTCCCTGGAGGGAAGGGGCCCGAGGGCTCTGGGCACCTTGGAAACTGGTGGCTCTCCCCCTGTCCCTGCCCCACTAAAGGCATGAGGCCAGCCTCTCCTCTTCCATCCTGAGCACAGTAGGGTTAGGGTTAGGGTTAGGGTTAGCATGGGCATCTGAGCCCCACATGCTGCGTTCTAAGAGTTCCCACCTCTCACTCGGCCTCCAGCACCAGCCAGTCACCCTTTTCACGTGTGAGGCTGGCCCCGTGGAAGGGTCCATCCTGGTCAGCTCTGTGTTTAGGCTTCTCTCCAGTGTGGGGGCGCCATTTTGTCCTGTGACCTCAGCATCCTGATGGATCTAAGAACAGCTATGGGCTTTCAGCTGGTAGAGCTTATTTCCCTCTTGTGAGGACACTTGTTGGCGTGGAAGCTGGAAGTGAGTTAAGCGGAAGCTTACTTATTCTCCTCCCCAACTGGACACAGCTCGGACCAAACATGGAAAGGCACCGCAGAAAGGCAGGGGCAGGTAGAACGGTTTAACTGAGGACTCAGTCAGAGGCAAGAAGATTAAAACAGATTTTATAATTATTTTCCCACATGACATATTTATACATTCCTACAAGGAGGGATCCCCCTGTGCCAAAATACATTTTCAGGCATTTCTTTTGGTTATCTAAACTATTGCAAAAATCACTTACAATATTTTCATCCACACAAGCAAGGGAACATAGCCCAGAGGGCGGTGTCAGTGAGCACTACAAGGGTTCTTTCTCTCTTTAAAACAAGCATGCACTGCAGCATTTTCTAACACCTGGAGCATGGTGGCCAAGTAACATGTTGCCTGAGCGGGAGACAACGGAGCTTTCCAATAGAGGCGCATGGTCCTGAGACAAAGCAGCTTTGCAATAGAGGTGCATGGTCCTGAGACAAAGCAGCTTTGCAATAGAGGTACATGGTCCTGAGACAAAGCAGCTTTGCAATAGAGGTATGGCCTCCAGGGTGTGCGTGCACACACGCGTGCTCACTCACTGTCCACAGACACTCCTCCTCTCGGGACGCTGGGACACGAGCGTCCCGGAGGAGCAGCCCCTGAGTGAAGGCCCCTGTGCACGAGGGTCCCAAACCCACCGGTGGGAGGGAGGCCGGGACACCCTCCTCACTGAGGCCGGTGAGCTGGTCCCAGTCTCGGGGTGGTTGGGAAAGAGCTTCAAAGTATAAATAGAGTCCAGGACAAGGACTATATTTACTTAGGGGTGACTACAGCAGAGAATAATTTAGGTCAGCTGACGCAAGGGCTGAGAGGCTGAACTGTGACAACTGCCCTGGGTCCCAGCCGCCGCCCAGCCAGGCGGGCTGCCCGCAGCGCGGTTGCTGGCCTGTGCAGCTTTCTCTGTCCTCCCCGCCCGGCTGAGGCGGGCCCAACAGGGTGAGTTTCCGGCCCACGACTGGCCCCGCAGTGAAGACGGGCCCTGTGGGGTGGACTCTCCTGTACCCATGCTGCAGGGCCCAAGCAGAACGCCTCCGAGGGGGGGTCTGGCCGCTGCCTGTTGCCGAGTTCAGGGTCCCCCCTCTTTTGATAATGTACAGAGTGCTTTACTGCAGTCAAATGATATCTTGAGCTCTCACAACAGCAAACTGCAGGAACTTCAAAGGGATTCCAGTCCAACTGGAACCATCACTACAAAGCAAATTTCAGCCTTATTGTTAGCCAGACCACGAAGGGGCCGAGACGGTGCCAAAGAAAATGCTCTCAGAATCTCCTCTATACATCACCTTTGAGCAATTAACTGGTCTCCTGGAGACGAGCGGGAAAGAAAGCAAAGAACAAAATGGAAGGCTGACAATGGGATACATTGTTCTTGGATGTGTGGTGTGGATAGGCCATCGCGACGCACAAATACCTGCCCAACTGATCACTGATTTCGTCCCGTCTGTGACTGCAGGCAGAGGCCGGTGCTGTGGATGGAACCAGACTCTCTCTGCAGATGGCATCTGTGGCTGCTTGGGGGGCAGAGGTCCTCCCGCCTACGATCCCCGGTGCCTTCAGAGCAGGCTGCTCCCCAGACAGTGGGCATGGTCACCAGGTCTCAACGTGGCCTCTGCTTGGGACGCAGTTCTCTGTGCCAACGTGAATTCCTGAACTGTGGGCCCTCTGCCACCCTGACTTCTTCCTGAAGCCCCCAAAGAGAAGCGGCGTGGCTCTGGGAGGCCAGCTGCACTGGGACCAGGAGATGAGCACTATCGGCCACACAGGGGTCTGGCCCCTCCAGGACTGAAACGTACGGGGTCTCAGCTGCAGGTATTGAGGGCCTGAGGTCAGCGACAGGTCACGAGTCCTGTCCTCTTGACTCTCTGTCTTCCGAGTGTGTACAGGCCAAGGTCATCAGACTCCAGTTCTGATTCTGATTGCAGCTCCGTGTCCCCCCTTGGGAGCCAAGCCGGGACAGAATGTCACCTCAGTGAGGCCCACTGAAGTCGTCACGTTCAAGGCAAGGGAACTTCAGGGGCCACGTGGAGCCGTGAGGAGCAGCAGACGGTCTCTACACTGGGCTCCCCCAGGNGTTCTGATTCTGATTGCAGCTCCGTGTCCCCCCTTGGGAGCCAAGCCGGGACAGAATGTCACCTCAGTGAGGCCCACTGAAGTCGTCACGTTCAAGGCAAGGGAACTTCAGGGGCCACGTGGAGCCGTGAGGAGCAGCAGACGGTCTCTACACTGGGCTCCCCCAGGGAGCTCCAGCCCCGAGCTTCCCTGTCTGAACGGGCACCTGCCGGGGGCGCCTGGCACGCTCCTCACTCTGACACCCACACAAGCCAGCCCTGTACAAGCCGCCCAGAAAGCCGCTCCTCACGCAGCTGCTGGGGAGAGGCTTCCTGAAAAAAAGCCCCGCCAGTGCACGGGAGACCACTGACATTTGGTGTGTTCTATCTGGCGGTTCACGCTCAGGGCTGCCTCCTTGGGGCGGGGGCTGGAAAGGAGAGAAGCAAAAGACACATGCACACACACGCACACACAGACACACATGCACACACTCACATACACACAGTCACCCGCACACACAGACAACACGCAAAAACATCCAAGTGCACAGACATATGCACACACATGCACACGCAGACACACACTGACACTCACCTGCACAGACACAGACACACCACGTACACACACGTGCACACAGACACCCTCTCTCACACACTGATACTCACCTGCACACACACAGACACGCACATGTACACACACGTGCATACAGACACCCTCTCTCACACACATTGATACTCACCTGCACACACACGGACACACACAGACACACACATGTACACACACGTGCACACAGACACACTCTAACACACTGATACTCACATGCACACACACAGACACCCTCTCTCTCACACCCCGGGGAGATGATGGACGCAGGGCGTGTGTCAGCACGGGCAGGAATGTGTGTGCGCCCGCTGCGTGGCTGTGTGCTGCCCCAGGACGGGCCGGCACTTGCCGCCACGTGACAAGGCTTCTGCTTGACGGATGCGTGTGGCAGCGCACCGCAGGGCCTGTCACGCTGTTGGACAAGCCCTCGGCCTGCTGTTGGCCGAGCTGCAGCACGCAGGGCCCGACGGGGCCGGGAGATGCGGCCTGGATGTGCGGTGTGCTCATCTGGGTCGGAGGCCGTGGCTCTGTGGATGGGGTGGGGAGGGGGCCGAGGCGGGGCCCCAGGGGCTGCGGACTCGCAGGCCCACCTGCCCTCCAGGTCTCTGGCTGCCTCCATGGGCTGGAAGGTGAGTGAGGAACGTGAACCTGACTTTCAGGCACCCATGGGGCACAGTCCCACGGAAGAGCCTTCTCCCGCCATAAACAGGAGGACGGTGGAGTCGGACTCAGAGAGCGGCTCGCACTCCAGACGCTCACCTGCAGGGACCCAGCCCCCCCCACCGCTACCTTCTGGGGTTAGAAGACGTTCACTTCGGAAACCACCGTGCTGGCTAAACACCGACAATGTACCTTCGCAAGACGAGCAGCTGTAAGAAACGCGGCGAGATTTATTCTCTAACTTATTCTAACGCAGAACAAAGAAAAGGGGTCGCCTGAGTAGCCGCCAGCTCAGTACGCGGCCCGCACGAGGCACGTGGCCTTGCCACGCCTCAGCGTCCTTGTTCGTAAGTTAAATTAGGACTCGTGACGCTCGATTTACGGTGTCGTCGAGGAGGGACTGAAATAACGCATGCTCACCCGAAGTGGGCCGTGTGAACTCTTGAACACCCTGCTGGGCAGGCGTCTCGGGGCCNCGAGGCACGTGGCCTTGCCACGAGTCAGCGTCCTTGTTCGTAAGTTAAATTAGGACTCGTGACGCTCGATTTACGGTGTCGTCGAGGAGGGACTGAAATAACGCATGCTCACCCGAAGTGGGCCGTGTGAACTCTTGAACACCCTGCTGGGCAGGCGTCTCGGGGCCCACACTGTGACCTGGGGCAACAGCTTGGCGGGGCCTGAGAAATGCACTGCCCCTCGTGAGCCCCCCCCGGCGTCTATCTGCCCCTCGTGAGCCGCCCCCCCAGTGCGCGCCTGCCCCTCGTGAGACCCCTCCCCGGGCTCCCACCTGCCCCTAGTGAGCCCATCCCGGGCATGTGCCCAACAGACAAGCACTGGAGCCCACACAGACCTTGGCATGAAGTCCACAGAGGCAGCACCCCGCCCATCCCAGAGGAAGCTGCCGGCCCACGTGTGCTGGGCCCACGGGGCGGGTGCAGGGACAGACCCCAGCAGACGGGGCCTGGCTCCTGTCTCCTGAGGGTGCCACAGGCAACGCGCTCCAGGGGAAGGCTCCCTTCCAGTGACGGTCAGAGCAAAGGCTAATGTGGCCAAAATGCGGGCGAGGGACCCCACAGAGGGGCCCCAGAAGCCCCCTAGTGGGGCAGACGCGCCTCGTGTCTTTGTGGCGGCCACACACCCAAGGGTCTCCAAGACTCACGGGAGCGAGTGATCCGTTTCACTACACCTGGGGCGGCCGACCGTGGAGCTGGCCCCGGGGAGGCTGTGACGCCCTCTCGAGTCCGGTCTCCTGGAACCACAGCCCCGTCATGCCGCGTTCCTGCCGCCAGCGCGGGCCTGCAGAGCTGACCCCAGGCCTAGGCAGAGCGTACCCCACTTCCTTCCGACACACGCCCGCCCTCCCGTTCTTTATCTTGGACTGTTCGCCTCCATCCCCCTGCCCCACAGACAAAGGCAGCGAGGCCCTAAGAAGGGAGCTAGGGCTGCCAAGCGCGATTCCTCTGGCTTTCCAGCACCGTGCGGCCCTGCAGCTGCTGGGGCTGAGGCTGGGCCCGTGGACACAGGGCCTAGGGGCTGGGGAGGACTTTGCCTGCCCACTCAGCCGTGCACAGCTCCAGGGCCGGCTGGATGCAGACAGCACAGGTCTCGGTTTGCTAAGGGAGTCTAGTAATAAGGTTAAAAAAACACCCTATTTAACCCTAGAAAGCAGTGAGAAGGCCGCTGAAGCCGTGGCCCCCGCCTGTCGTTGTGCGAAGAGGACTGGCTCACGTTCCCCCCAGGGCGGTGGGCCTCCTCCCGGCCACTCTCCTCTCCATGGGGGTCTCCCTGCTTTCTTGCGGAGTGGGCCGTGGGCACAGGCAGACCTGATGGAGCAGGTGGACAGGAGCCAAGGGCCTGGAAGTCAAGGGAGGCGTGTGGCCGCTTCACCCAACACGTGGGGCTTCCTGAGGGTCAGCTTTCCAGCCTCGCCCCCGGCCGCCTGCTCCTGAACACACTTGAGGCCCGACCCTGCATCCCGCTCTGGGTGATGGTGCCACAAGGCACGGCAAGAGCCGGGCTCTGGGACAGAGCGCTGGCGGTGCCCGGGGACCTGGGCCGGCGGAAGAGGCCGGGCAGGGGCTGCCACTCCCCTCAGAGCGTCCCCGGCGCCTCGGCTCCAGGGGGAGCGGAGCCCTGAGACCTCAGGGTCCGCACTCTGAAACCCGAGATGACGCCGCTCTTTCCTGCACGGCCGTGTGGAGCGTCCAGTGGATGTTCTGACTTGTCTGGTTCCCACAGAAGGAGGAGGACTGCTGAACATTCGCAGTCTGCGCTGGAGTGTGCAGTCAGGAAGGCCGCACCCAGCGGCCAGGGCACGGCTGCGGCGCGAGGAGACGGCTATTCTGAGGCCAGAGGGGCACGTCGGCCCAGGGCAGGAAGCCGCGAGCAGGGCCTCGTCCTCCGGGAGCCTCCTCTCCCGAGACCCCAGCAGGCCCGCACCTCTCTCTGCACCCCTGCCCGGCCAGCGGCTTCCTCCCGAGAGTGTGGCCTCGAGGACGCGGTATCTGCACCCCTCTGGAGCATCCGGGCAGACAGAGCCCAGCTGTCTGTGTTCACATCAAAAGCAGGGCTGGGCCCCTCTGCTGTGCACCCGGACTTCTCTCTGCCCCCAGAGAAGCGCCTGCGCCGCCGTCTGAGGCAGCACCGGCTCAGCGTGGGCAAGACGAGCAGAGGCACCTCAGGGGCCGGACGACCCCGCACTCCAGGGCCAGCTTCACCGCTCGGAAGGGGTAAAACCAGTCACTGCCGTGGCGTTCAGTAACATAAAGGACTAAACAAATGAGTCTACCGTTCCGGGACACGAGCGATTTTTTAGTGAGATTGTTTTTTTAAAGTAGGAAAGCTGAATTTTATTTTTTATAGTCAGAATAATAGCTACTAGCAGCGCCACCTGTTGAAATACTACAAAACTTTGTTTCTTCCCACCCGAAGAATATTGACTTTAAGGAAGAGAAAAATGTTTGGAATCGGGGTAGAAAGGGAACTTGGTGGGGTTTCAGTCCAGCCCTAGTTTCAGACAAAGTCGTGGCTGTGACTATGTCCAAGATGAGAGGAAAACGGCTGTCTGTGAAGCCCTCCCCGCACCAGCGCCCTCCCACCTGCTGGAGGATGTGGTCCCTCCCGCCATGAAGAACCACGGCGCTCAGAGGATCTCCGTGGGGTCCGCGGCTCCGTGGCTGGTTGAGAGGGCAGGGACAGGCAGACGTGGTCTCCCGCTTCTCTGGACAACTGGAGTCAGGGCTGGAAGGCCCGGGAAACGCCCTACCGCAAGGAAGACTGGCCCGGCCTGCAGGTCTGGATCTGGCCCCAGGTCAGAGAGGTGGTGGGCACCACGGCTGTGACCGGAATCCCAGCCCAGACCCAGCGCTGCCCTGCAGTCCTGCCTTTCCACGGCGAGCAGGGCCAGCCCGTAGGCAGCCGGTCCAGGGCATCAGGACCCGGCTGGTGCCCAGGCCGCAGAGGCGGCGGGAGGCGAGCTACTGGGGGCGCTGCTGCTTTCAGGGGGCTCTGGGGACAGATGCAGAGCCCCAGCACAGGAAGGAGCCAGCCCTGCGTGCCCCAGGGAGGCCTGAAGGGTCAGGAGGTGAAAGGCGTGGGGCAGGGGCCTCACTCGGGGAGGGGCAGGCCATGGGTACCTCGAGGCTCACTCTGAGCATGCGGGGAGGTGGGGACAGAGCCGGCCGCTCACTTTCGGTCCAGGGTGGCTCCGGGCATCGTCTGGAGAAGCAGCAGCTGAGGGCGGAGTGCACACCGAGGAAGCTGGGGCCAGCAGAGGGCTCGGGGAGGGGAGGGGAGGAGGTGGCGAGCTGGATCCACGTTCAGTTCCGAAAGAAAGGAGCGCAGAGGGCCTTGGCCGATGGAGGAGATACGGACCTAAGACGGGGCCGGGTCTCAGCGAAAATAACCACCCTGTGCATGCCAGCTGGGGAGCCTCACTCTGGGTTTCCGGGAAGTGCTTTCCAACTTCAGGGGTCCACTCCAGGAATGTTAACTTATTAAGACGATCAGCTCCCCATGTGGACGCAGGATGGACCCATGGAAGGACCCTGACACACCGGCACCCGCGCTGGAGACCGCCTGCGGCAGATGCTGGGGGCCCTGCGCTGCCGCGGCTGGGGCTGTGAGCACAGCTTCCTTCTAACAGCTCTGAGGGCTATGGAGACGCGCGGCTCTGCAATGGGCTTCCTGCGCCCTCATCAGCTCCAGGGGCCGGTACAGCCTGAGCTGTCCAGCCAGACCCCCTTCCACCCCAGGTCCCTGCCCACCCCAGGCCCCATCCGGAGCCGCTGGGAGACAAGAGGAAGGGCTGACGGGCACCCACGGGCCCCGGGGCTGGGAGGGCTGCACACGCAGAGGGGTGACCCCACCCCATTCCTCTTCCCTGGACTGTGCCTCACGCCCAGAGGCCGCACACCTGAGCGAGCCTGCCCATAAAATCACTTAGGTGCGGGCCTCCGACTGGACTCTGTGATGAGCCCTTAAAAGCTTTCACTGGCGATTATACGGCGATTTCTCTCTGAATGAAGCATCTCATGACTCATGTCACCCAGCAGTGGAGCAGTCGGGACGCGCCCCCCGAGTCACGGCAGGTGGAACAGAGCGGAGGAGGGACTGAGAAACTACCCTCCCTCTTGCATCAGAGACGCGCGTCCTGTGACCGACTGACCCGGGAGTCGGGAGGGAAGGGGAGCGCGCTGCTGGCAACCCGGGCAGGTGAGCAGCACGTCCCACGCCCGGCCCGTTGCTCGCACAGGCGACCCCATCCCTTTCCAGGTGCTCTTCTGCCCCCAGAGCCTCTCCCCTGCCCACAGGCTGCCCGAGCACGGCACCTGTCCACCCCAGTGTCCGGCCAGCGGGCACTCCCTAACTGCCCCCTGGAAACTAACACACTTAAACTGGAGACAAAAGCTGCTTCCGTCAGGTGGACTCGAGTGGGCCTAATGAATGAAACCCAGTGTTTCTATCTGCACAGAGCGCAGGAAGAAGGCTCTGGCCACACGAGGCCCGTAAGCAGACGGCTTCAGCTGCGCACCCACATACACAGGTGTTTCTGCTGCAGGCGTCACCGTGAAGCTTGCTCCCCCGGCCTTGGTGCTCACGTTCCTGGAGCGTCTACAGGGCAGGGTGGGGAGCCCGCTCCGGGGCTTCACTTTAACTGTGCTCTGCGGCTCAGGACCCAGGCGCAGGGCTTCCTCCTCAGCTCTGCCCCTCACGAGCCCTGTGACGCGTCCTCTTTGCCCCTGGCTTGTGCTACCGATCGTGAGACCCCTCTGGGCTGTCTCCTCCCTATTTCTTATGCTTGAGGTTCGTGGAGCTTTTTACATCTCTGTGCTTAGCGTTTTCATGAAATTTGAAAAAACTTTGTTATTTCTTCACGTGTTTATTTAATTCTCTCTTCGCTGCGACCCCGGCTACTAGCACATCTGGGCACTTAAAGCTGTCCTGGAGAGCTGACGCTGCTTGTTTCCTGGAAAATTCTTTCTGCGCTTCATCTCGGACGGTCTCCAGGCGCAGGGGGCTCCTCCTCTGCAGAGCAGTCGCCCCTTGACCCCGCAAGCCAGCTGTCTTCTCCATGTGCTCCCCTGGCTTCTCGGCCTGTGGGGCAGGGTTTCACATGAACTCAGCGTCTAACGCCCCTGCCACGAGTGCCAACAGCCGGTCACGTCTGCGCTGGTTCTGGTGGACTCTTCTCCACGAGTGCCAACAGCCGGTCACGTCTGTGATGGTTCTGGTGGACTCTTCTCTTCGCTGTGGACACCCTGTCCTGCTTCTTTGCAAACCGGTGACTTTCGGTTGGACGCCACCCACTGTGAAGTTCCCCTGTGAGGCGGTATTTCTATATTGTTACAGATATGGCTGAACTTCATTCTGTGGTACATCCTTAGGTCGCCTGAAAACAGGGCGGTCCTCGCGGTCTTCCTTTTCAGATCTGTTAGGCAGGTCTGGAGCCGCGCCCAAGGCGGGGCCAATGGATCCCCCACTACAGAGGCAGGACCCCCGGACTCTCAGCGCCGCCTGTGGACGCTGAACTCCCCCAGCCTGGCTGGGGGGAGCCTGTCCCCACCCTGTGTGAACGTCTGTGCTCCCACCCTCGGGGTGGTTATTCCCGGCCTCGATGACTTCCTCACACGTGTGGGGTGGCTTTTGTCTGCTTCAGAGCAAACGCCAAACACAAAGCTCTCGCACCGGGAAGCACAGTCTCCCATCGGCTGCTGGCTCCTCGTCAGCCGAGCGCCCCCCGAGCGGCCGTGCTTGCCTTCACTACCGCGTCTGCATCCGTGCCGCGACTCTAAGCAAACACACGGATCCCCCTTCACGCAGGGAGAGGTGACGGGCTGACTCGCGTCCGGCTGAGAGCTGAGCGTCAGCTCCTGATTCACAAGGCTGCGCTCTGCCCCTGGCTCTCCTGAACCAACTGGAGAGAAGACCACGGGCCACGGGAAATGTGCGGGAGCAAGCACGGGGCCATGAAAACATGTCAGTGTGCAGCCCCTCCTGAGAGCTGCAAACGCAGAACGGCAATGGCGCTCTGTTTCATTCCTCGAGGGGGCCTCCNCTGATTCACAAGGCTGCGCTCTGCCCCTGGCTCTCCTGAACCAACTGGAGAGAAGACCACGGGCCACGGGAAATGTGCGGGAGCAAGCACGGGGCCATGAAAACATGTCAGTGTGCAGCCCCTCCTGAGAGCTGCAAACGCAGAACGGCAATGGCGCTCTGTTTCATTCCTCGAGGGGGCCTCCGGGGCGCTAGCGGTGGAGAGCCCGCCTGCCAGTGCGGAGACACAACACGGTTCCATCCCCCGGTTGGGAAGGGTCCCTGGAGGAGGGCTTGGCAACCCGCTCCAGGATTCTTGCCTGGAGAATCCCACGGACAGAGGAGTGGGCTATAGTCCACGGGGTCACAAAGAGTTGGGCACGACTGAGTGGCTCGCACATACAAGGGGCCTCTGAGTGTGAGGGCACCATGACTTTGGCTATCCCTGAGAAAGGAAGACACTGCCCAGTAAACCATATATGGCACTTTACATAGTAAAACTAAACATTAAATGCTAAAAAATCAATTTCAGGATTTGTTAAAATTTTAATAAAAATTAAACAAAATTTAAAGACTGAGAATGCTGTTTAGGATTGCTAGGAGAAATATCAATAACCTCAGATATGCAGATGACACCACCCTTATGGCAGAAAGTGAAGAGGAACTAAAGAGCCTCTTGATGAAGTGAAAGAAGAGAGTGAAAAAGTTGGCTTAAGGCTCAACATTCGGAAAACGAAGATCATGGCATCCAGTCCCATCACTTCATGGGAAATAGACGGGTAAACCGAAAACAGTGTCAGACTTTATTTTGGGGGGCTCCAAAATCATTGCAGATGGTGACTGCAGCCATGAAATCAAAAGATGCTTACTCCTTGGAAGGAAAGTTATGACCAACCTAGATAGCATATTCAAAAGCAGAGACATTACTTTGCCGACTAAGGTCCGTCTAGTCAAGGCTATAGTTTTTCCAGTAGTCATGTATGGTTGCGAGAGTTGGACTGTGAAGAAGGCTGAGCGCGGACAAATGGATGCTTTTGAACTGTGGTGTTGGAGAAGACTCTTGAGAGTTCCTTGGACTGCAAGGAGATTCAACCAGTCCATTCTGAAGGAGATCGGCCCTGGGATTTCTTTGGAAGGAATGATGCTGAAGCTGAAGCTCCAGGACTTTGGCCACCTCATGTGAAGAGCTGACTCACTGGAAAAGACTCTGATGCTGGGAGGGATTGGGGGCAGGAGGAGAAGGGGACGACAGAGGATTAGATGGGTGGATGGTATCACGGACTCGATGGGCGTGAGTCTGAGTGAACTCCGGGAGTTGGTGATGGACAGGGAGGCCTGGCGTGCTGCGATTCATGGGGTCGCAGAAAGTCGGACACGACTGAGCGACTGAACTGAACTGAACTGAGGATCATAAGTAGCCACCTGATCTCAATTTTAGACTTGTTAAAATTTTACAAAATACACAGTAAAATCAGTTACCTAGAGAGTGACGCACCTACCACCTGCCACTGCTGCCCTGAGCCGACAACACTGAGGGGCGGCGTCCTGGTCTGAAGTTCAGAGGGATGGAGGCACAAAGAGGCCCGGGGCCCAGCCAGGGTCACACAGCTGGTAAACAGCGGTGCCTGGTTTTGCTACTTGTAATGTGCTTGTTTGAAATGAGTCCCTCTTATTACCTTCTGTGTTTTCCTGCTGACATGCCAGTCCTGTGTGTGTGCACGTGTGTATCGGCAGGCACATGTATCCCGGGGGGGCGGGGGCGGTGGGAGTCCAGTGCAGTCGATGGAGACCAGGGGAAACAGCATCCGCGAAAGTTGGCGGGACGGGAGATCTCATCTGCCCACAGCCCAGCGGTGAACAACTGTCCACGGGCCTTACATAAACTCAGAAAAAGCCTGAAGCTTGTTTACTGTGGCCGTAGCCAGTTTTTACATTAGAACCTACAACTGTTCCCACGAGAAGCATCTGCGGGGCTTGCAGACCCCTACTTAGCTGCTCTTGAGTCGCTCAGCCATGGCCGGCTCTTTGTGACCCCGTGGACTGTGGCCCGCCGGGCTCCTCTGTCCACGGGACTCTCCAGGCAGGGACACTGGGGTGGGTTGCCGTGCCCTCTCCAGGGGATCCTCCCGACCCAGGGATCGCAGTTGCTTCTCTGACGTCTCCTGCACTGGCGGGCGGGTTCTTTACCACTAGCCCCAACTGGGAAGCCCCAGAACCCTCAGTTCTGCAGAAACCAGGAGGGCTGGTCACCCTGTCAGTCAGAGACTGAACGAGGAATGAAACAGAAAACCTGGGGATGGTTGCTCATAAGATGCCCCTAAATACAGACGACGGCCAACAAGAGCCTCTGCACCACGTGTTCCCAGCCAGCAGCTCTGAACATGGTCCCCAGGCCAGCAGCACTCAGGAGGATGTTAAAAAAGTAAGCATCGGCACCAGCAGACCCCGAGTCATGCTCTAGGGACGAGGCCCAGGAAGAACCTGGCCCTTAAGCAGCTACAGGTCCCAGGACTGGGACAGGGGCACGTCGGGGCGACCCCGTCGTCTGCCTGCCTCTCAGGCCCCCGGTCCAGACCACGCAGCCTCAGCACTGTCCTCTGCTGATGGAGACGCCCCCACCCCACCAGGCCAGAGGCTTCCGCATCCTCTTCTACAGGGAGGCCCTCAGATGTGCACCTTCACAGACGCTGGATCTCCAGTTTACCTAGTTTGCCCGTCTAGTCAAAGTCTCTCCTTGGGAAGCTAGCATTTAATTGGAAACACTTCGCATTGAACACCCGTGGCAGAAACTATACAATGTACAGAAGTTCAGGAAGGGGAATATTTCTTCAGGGAAAAACCTTCAGGAGATTTCCTTTTCACGAAGCCTCCTGCTCCAACAGCCCCTGGCTGCATCGGCCCCCACCCCAGAGGACCACTTCCAAACCCAAAGACAGGTCCGTGCAATTTAAGGAGAAATGCTGAAATTCAGGAGACACAAGCAACGTGCCATTTCCTCACAGGTTCTTCATGACGACAAAATCAAAAATAGAGTGATTTACTACATTCTATTTTTTCAAGATTACGTCATCAAACCCAAGGACACTGGCTCAGAAGTCTTCTCATTTTAATTACATGTAAATATTAATTATAAGCCGTTAATAAGTTTACTTGTAAATGAGCGTCTTCCCTTCAACACTGTATAAGTGTCTCTTCCTTTCTCTAAGCTTACATAAGCTCCTTAAGGTGAATTAGTTTGCTTACCAGTGATGGGCATGACAAATCACTTTATTTGCAGCAAGATATGTTCTGATTCAAAGAGAACCAGCTCTCCGTGTCATGTATGGCTGGCCTCTGCGGCCCACTGTCTCTAAATGCCCAGGATGTCGCAACTTAGAGGAGACCGCTCCACCGGGTCTCAGGGTGAGAGGCAGCTGGCATCTCTCACAACTTCCTGGCTCACAACTTTCCAAAGGCTCTTGCCATCAATGGGCACAGAAACACTCACAGCGGGCGGTTTGTGGATAAGAGAGTAGTATTTTAGCAGTTAAGTGACTCTCAAGTTTCAGTACCTCTCAAATGTTGTTTGCCCAAAATTTCAATATTATTATTGGTTGGGAAGAGGGGGAATTAAAAGTAATCCCCACGCGCCACCAGAAGCGCGTCTCTCTAACCACGTTCCTGGCGACGAGGAAGGGGAGCCAGGCAGCAGCTTTCGAGGTCAAGACTCGGGCGGAGCTGGCGGTGACCTCACGGGCCCACCCGTGTCCGCCCCGTGTCCACTCCCGGAGACCTCTGGGCCTCGGGGTGGCCTGGGCGGGGGTGAAGGCGCCCAGGGACACGCAGGCCTCCCGGGGGCCCTCACCTGGTCGTCACGGGGGCCCGCTGGCCCCGAAGCTCTGTCCTTCCCTCGCCCACTCGGAAGTGCCCTCTCCACAGAGAAACAGCCCTGCCGCGTGCAGAGGCACAGCTCAAGGTTTCTGATTTGTGTTTGAGGCACGTCACTGGGACAACGGCTTTGGGTAGGCAGGGCTGTGCCCGTCAGAGGAAGAGGGAGAAAGAGGGACTCCGGGGGCCGTGCTGTGACCAGGCCTCTTCCCCACTTCCAGGCCCTGACCTACTCTGATTCTCCCCGACTCCCAGGAACGGACCCCAGGACTGAGACCGGCACCCCGAGGGGGAGGCTGGGGCGCTGACGCACAGGGACGCGGCTCCGGAGGCGGTCTGGGAGTTCCTGGGAGGATAATCGCGGCGGTTTACACTAAGGCTGCACCTTTGATGGAGAGATCGCAACATGCTTCGCGCACGTTAATTTCACCTCCCGGTACTTCTGTGCAGTTTAGGACAATCATCCCTCAATTAGGGCGGGGGACGGGCGCTGAGTCAGGGGAAGGTGGTGATGGAGCCCAAGGTGCCATTTCAGCAGCAGCCTCCTCTCGCAGCTTCTGCGTATCTGGCCCCCGTGGGGCTCCCTGTGCTGTCTACTTTCCGTGGACAAACTAAAACCTCCGTGGGTGGTTTATGTGAACAATACCTGCAAAACCCACAACCTAACCGGCTATCCACGTGAGGGGCAGGGCACAAACGCCACACAGACAGACGATGCGGCAGAAACAGTGACTGATAGTCAACTCAGGCTTAAAGTGAACCAGCGCTGTGGGGCCTGTGGCACAGACCGAGTGTAAGGCGATCAAACCAAAGTCCAGCAGCCTGGAAAGGTTACAAAGATGAAGGAAGACAGAAAAGAGGCTGGATTACTTAAAAAAAAAAAAAGAGCAAAACCATGAAAAATGCAGAAAGGAAAGGAGAGTGTTTCCAGGAAGCAGTGGGGGGCTCTGCTTGGATTTCAGCAGAGGTTGGGGGCAGAATCACCTAAATATTACTTCACTGAGGAGAGGAGTGACTGAGCCAGAAGCCTGACATCAGCCTGAGCAGGTGTGCCAAGGCGCTTCTGCTGAAAGCCACCACCACAGGGTCTGCGTGCACACTCAGTCACTCANGGGCTCTGCTTGGATTTCAGCAGAGGTTGGGGGCAGAATCACCTAAATATTACTTCACTGAGGAGAGGAGTGACTGAGCCAGAAGCCTGACATCAGCCTGAGCAGGTGTGCCAAGGCGCTTCTGCTGAAAGCCACCACCACAGGGTCTGCGTGCACACTCAGTCACTCAGTCGCGTCCGACTCTTCGCGACCCCACGGACTGTAGCCCGCCAGGCTCCTCTGTCCACGGGACACTCCAGGCAAGAACACCGGGGTGGGCTGCCCCTTCCTCCTCCAGGGGACCTTCCTGACCTGGGGATGAAACCCAGGCCTCCTGCATCTCCTGTATGGCAGGCGGACTCTCCACCACTGAGTCACCGGGGAGCCCAGGACCCGTCTTTACTCCAGAGCAATAAAGCTGCGGACATGGGGCTTCTTAGGGCCAGGCCTGGATGTGAGACGGCCGGATGGAAGAAAGGCGGCCGCAGTGGACACTCTCAGTGGACAGGCAGCAGTTCTGCTTCGTGTTTGGCCAGACGCGAAAGTGACGGCCTTTCGAGAAAGACGCTAAAGAAATCCACAATCAGAACCGCGGCCTCGATCCCTGCTGTCCGGATGGGATGAGCGCCCTGGTCTCACAGATTCCAGTGGGAGCCGTCCTTACTCCCTTAGGATTGGCGGGGGTAGGGGGCGGCTGGGCCCGCGTGGTGGCAGGGCCAGGCTCTCACTGCCCACCCTGGGCTGTCTGCTTACGTCTCTTCCCAAGGCCTCCCTGAGCAGCGGGGGCGGACACGAGGCCAAAGTGGCAGCAACCACTTCAGCTGCAGGGCAGCTGGGAGGAGCTGATTTGCAAAGAGAGCGAGTCAGAGCCACCAACCTGAGGACTGGCTCCACGGCCACGAACACACAAGCCCCGTGCCTGTGGGCAAGCCAGGGCAGGCTCCACGGCCACGAACACACAAGCCCCGTGCCCGTGGGCAAGCCAGGGCAGGCTCCACGGCCACGGACGTGCACGCTGTGTCCACCAAGGAGGCAGGGCGGCTCCACGCCCCCGGACAAGCACGTCACGTCCACGGACGTGCACGTTCTGTCCACCGAGGAGGCAGGGCAGGCTCCACGCCCCCGGACAAGCACGCCACGTCCACGGACGTGCACGTTCTGTCCACCGAGGAGGCAGGGCAGGCTCCACGCCCCCGGACAAGCACGCCACGTCCACGGACGTGCACGTTCTGTCCACCGAGGAGGCAGGGCAGGCTCCACGCCCCCGGACAAGCACGCCACGTCCACGGACGTGCACGTTCTGTCCACCGAGGAGGCAGGGCAGGCTCCACGCCCCCGGACAAGCACGCCACGTCCACGGACGTGCACGTTCTGTCCACCGAGGAGGCAGGGCAGGCTCCACGCCCCCGGACAAGCACGCCACGTCCACGGACGTGCACGTTCTGTCCACCGAGGAGGCAGGGCAGGCTCCACGCCCCCGGACAAGCACGCCACGTCCACGGACGTGCACGTTCTGTCCACCGAGGAGGCAGGGCAGGCTCCACGCCCCCGGACAAGCACGCCACGTCCACGGATGAGCAGATGTGTGAAAATGGCTCCTCTCTCACCTCGGCGGATGACACGAGGGCCTCACAGGAAATCATAACTGTTCTTCTAATCCACATTCTCTCTCTCTTTTCATCTCGCTCCTCATCGGATCCGCGAGTCATTAGAATTTTGGCTTCTTCACTCTGTCACTGCAAGCTAACATTTTTAGCAAGAGAGCCCCTGGGACACGTGACATTAATGAAGTGTGTTTGGGAACCTGCTTCAGAGAGTCCATCCAAAGCCCAGTCCAATGCATCGGACTGAGACTGTCATCAAAAGTGGTCACGGAGAGGAAGACACTGCAAGGGGTCACTCTGTAGTGACTGGCCAGTGGTCAGATGACCCTTGTCAAAGGGGAGGCTGGTGGTCTCAGAGGAAGAGGGACTCAGTGGGGCTTAAGGATGACACGGTTTTGAGGCTCACGACAGCAGGAACAGGACGGAAGAGAGTCCAAGTGCAGGGAGAAGGGGGGAGGCGTGAGGGGAGGAGGGCTGAGCGCTGCCCGCTGTCAGAGTACTCCCTGTGGGGTCTGGGAGGGCCCCGGACGCCAGCGTCTCCACGTGGGAGGAAGCGGTCCCTGCTCTGGGACACCCTCTGGGCCTCTTTTTAAAGCCACGGTCGCTCCACTGCTCTTGGCCCCCACCTGTTGTCCCTCAGAAACGCCGCACGTGCAGGCTGACTTCACCCACGGTGGCCCACATCTGCGTTCACGGTGTTTTCAAGGGTGCACGTTATTACACTTTCAGCTGACCGCTAACTAGAACCTTCCATTTCTTCTTTCTCTTCAAAGTGATTAACAATGTGTTTTCCAAACAACAGAAAATGCTGTGACCCAGCAACAGTTCAACATGATCAACTCAGTATTTTCTTCCAGTAGAACACCCAGACCCTTAAGCCCCTGGCAGGAGCACAGCTCTGTCAATGCAGTGATCTTAGTTCCCGAAACTCACTCAGGCTTCTGCCTGGACCCACAGGGGACAAGCGTGCGCAGGGTTTGGCCTGCTGCAGTAGCACCGGAGCCCATGCAGATTCCAGGCTGGGAAGTGGGGTTGGGCTCAAGGATGTGTGCAGAGACCGGCCTCTGCGGGCGCGGGCGGGGCGGTGGACGGGAAGGTGGTGGACGGCCGCCCAGCGTCTCCCGTGGTAGCTGACCTCCAGCTGGCCGGCAAGGCTGCAGTTCCGGGGGTGGCCCTGGAACGTGCTGGGCCCCAGAGCTTGGCACGGAGAAGAGCAGAATCAGAGGAGAAACTCAACTCCTTATCTTTCCCCAGGACCAGTGGTTCAGAAGCAGTGCCAGCAGTGAGGGAGCGCGTGACCATTTCTGCCCGAAGCCGTCGGGCAGCAGAACCAGGCACACACCACAGGAAACCTCAGGAGCCGACGGCTCAAAGAAGCCTTTGAGATGGCCTCTGATAACTAATGGTTCCGCGGGCGGACACGACGACGCTGACGGTGATAATTAACCATGATGACAGCGGTAGAAGCGGCAACGCGCGGTGCGAGGCACCTTATACTTAGATGGGCCTTTCATCCTCAGGAACTGGGCGCTCTGCATCCCGCCTCGCGGGCTCATCGGTTTGAAAGTAGGTCTCTGCTCACCCCTGAAATTCAGTCTGCCTGGACTGGGGGTGGGCCGCGCCTGCCAGCTCGCGTCAGCCCTTTACCCCTCTAAAGAGTCTGGCCTCCTGGACCTTGCACACAAATGCTTCCTCAGCTGGGTTTTTAAGACTGACCTCCTGCACCAACAGACGCCTGCCTGATGGGGGACCAAGTCCTGCTCACGACCCCCTCCCCTAAATGCCCCTCAACGCTCCTCGTGCACATCAGGCCCCACCCCCCTCCACAGCCGGCCCCTAGGCCCAGCGCCACCTTGAGGCTCCAAAATCGTGCCAGAGCTCAGCGCCCTGCACCTGCCCCATGAACGGGGTGCCTGGGTCCTCAGGGGATCCCGATGGGGTGACAGCCCCCCTCCTGCACCACGTGCCCTCACGTGCCGCCTGTCCTGTGGCACCATCCCACCTGCCCTGGCCCCGTGATCTCCATTCGCAACGTCCTGGCACCTGCCGCTGTCCGGCCGCCACCTCCCGGTCCAGCGAGCGCCTCGCTGGCCTGCCCCGGCCCGGCCCACAGCTTCCACACTGTCTCCTCGTCTACGGCCGAGGACTCTGCTTCATCTGCCTGCACGTTTCTCATAGGCTGCAAGGACTTGCTTCCGTGGCAGGAATCCAGTGAACGTTGCTTCAGGACTGAACCTCTAAGGCCCCAGTCAGATAGAGACAATCTATATGTGCTGCTACGTCTTCTGAGAAGCTGAAGGTGTGGGGTGGTGAGTGCACCGAGGGATCCCTATGCCAACTGCTGAGTCGCTTCAGTCGTGTCCGACTCTGGGCGACCCCACAGACAGCAGCTCACCAGGCTCCCCCGACCTTGGGATTCTCCAGGCAAGAACACTGGAGTGGGTTGCCATTTCCTTCTCCAATGCATGAAAGTGAAAAGTGAAAGTGAAGTCACTCAGTCATATCCCACTCTTCGTGACCCCATGGACTGCAGCCCACCAGGCTCCTCCGTCCATGGGGTTTTCCAGGCAAGAGTAATGGAGTGGGGTGCCTATAACAAACCCTAAAAGCTGCAGAGCCTCTCAGCAGCTGGGTGCTGACCTGTTCCTTGGCTTAGGCGTTCGTACACCAGGTTTAGGAGGCGGGGCNTGGCCTGCCCCGGCCCGGCCCACAGCTTCCACACTGTCTCCTCGTCTACGGCCGAGGACTCTGCTTCATCTGCCTGCACGTTTCTCATAGGCTGCAAGGACTTGCTTCCGTGGCAGGAATCCAGTGAACGTTGCTTCAGGACTGAACCTCTAAGGCCCCAGTCAGATAGAGACAATCTATATGTGCTGCTACGTCTTCTGAGAAGCTGAAGGTGTGGGGTGGTGAGTGCACCGAGGGATCCCTATGCCAACTGCTGAGTCGCTTCAGTCGTGTCCGACTCTGGGCGACCCCACAGACAGCAGCTCACCAGGCTCCCCCGACCTTGGGATTCTCCAGGCAAGAACACTGGAGTGGGTTGCCATTTCCTTCTCCAATGCATGAAAGTGAAAAGTGAAAGTGAAGTCACTCAGTCATATCCCACTCTTCGTGACCCCATGGACTGCAGCCCACCAGGCTCCTCCGTCCATGGGGTTTTCCAGGCAAGAGTAATGGAGTGGGGTGCCTATAACAAACCCTAAAAGCTGCAGAGCCTCTCAGCAGCTGGGTGCTGACCTGTTCCTTGGCTTAGGCGTTCGTACACCAGGTTTAGGAGGCGGGGTACTTCTGGCTTTCCCAGGAAACCGTCACGCGTTAGGAAGCGCGCAGACCAGCACTCCTGATGCAGGTCGCGCCATCCGTTGCGCCAGCAGGGGTTCCTCTAAAATCTGTACCTTCTTCCCCCTAAAGCTGAATGGCACCATTCTGATCCAGATATGATCATGAACCCTTCAAAGAGCAACAGGAGGAAACTGGGGGCACTGTAGTCGGGGCACAGCTACTGTTTCCTCAGAGACAAACACTCTTGAGGGGTGGGACGCCAGGGAAGAGCTCAGGCTTTAGGAGGAGTGTCGCCTGCCCAGGGGTCCAGCATGGAGGAGGCCAGGCTGTGGTCCAGCTAAGAACCAACTGCAGACAACGAGGTGCACGGCCCTTGTGGGTCCGTCCCGGAAGGAGAGGGACAGAGGGGCAGAGGGGCGGCGCGGTTAAGGAGGGACACAAAGCTGGGCGGGCGGAGCCTGGGAGGGTGGCTTACATACTTCAACAGTGGTTGCGAGACACACGAGTGGTGAGAAGGTCAGGGAGTAATTACAAAGAGGAAGCTCCTTCCGAAGCGACGCACTGCTGACAGCGTCCACGCCACTGCGCCTGGCGGTTACGAGAGGGCGGACGCTGAGCTGCCCCTCTCCTGGTCCCGGCAGACGGGGGCTCGCCCTTCGTCTGCCCGGCCAGCTTCCTCTTCCCCGGCCCCACAAAGGGCCGGAGGGCGGAGGTGGGGGACGAGGGCCCTGGGGGTCAGAGGACCAGCACTGAGCGATGGGGGGCCTCCAGCGGGGCTGAGGAAAACAGGGCCATGGGGAGGGCAGGGTCCGGCTTCCTGCCGGGGCGGGAGCACAGACGCGGGCAAGAGGGGCCTTTGCAAGACCCCTGCGGAGGCCCGGGGTGGTGCTGGGCGAAGGTCTAACTGGTATTTATGCAAGTCCTCTGATGACAGATCAGATTCCTGAGGTCTGGAAAGTGTTACCCTGCATTACTCTAAACAGGGCTACGAGATAGAACAAGCAATTATGGGCCATTTAACTTAACATCATTTACAGAAAAATATTAGGAAAAGTTTGCAGAGGGGAAAACTCGACAAGCGTGTGGTAATTTGATTAGAAACAGGCCACATGTTCCTGCTGAAGGAAGGTGTTGTTTTAACTGACTTTGCCTTCTTTGAAGTTACTGCTTTCCCAGATCTAGATTTTAACTCAGGACTTTTTTCTAATATCTATAAAGAATGGGAATAAACATAATGTATCTAGGTAAAGAAAGCAAAACCCAGTCACAGGGGAGGATGTTGGAAATATCACATCAAGAAAAGTCCATGTTAGAGACAAACAGGACAGGGAGGAAAATTCAGCTCCATCATCAGTAGAGTTTAAATATATTTTTTCATGAAAAAATAGGTGCTTTCAAATTTGGTCTGTGACTGTATTTCCCATGACACTTCTTAAAGTGCTCTGCAGAAAAAAAAGGCATTTTTTGGTTTGTTTGTTTCATTGAAAAAAAGAAAATCTTAGTTTTTCTTTCTTTAAGTGGATTGACCATTTGGTGTGATTAACAATTCCCACGTTGGGATGAACACTTCTTAGTCCAATCTTTGTGAATTTCCCAAGTTAAAAATTTTCAGACAAAAAGAAAATGGCTTTGTTATTTTAAATTAAGTAATAAATCAATGTTAATTTTCTCATATTTACATGATAATTCCATATCCCTGAATCGCTATTGAATTTTCAGAGACAGGGTCAGAAAGGATAAAAATAAAACAAGAATAAAGAAATCAAAGTACATAGTAAAACGTCGGCTAGAAGCCTTGATTGTATCACGTCCCTGACTTGCTAGCAGTTAATACGCACAATCCACCAGCGATGTCAGTCTGTCTTTCAAAAGGCAGTCGGCTTGAGTAACTGACCTGCTCTTCCCACTTACACTCCCCGTGACGACAGGGTGTGTGTGTCGTCCATGCTCGACTCTGAGGGTCTAACACAGGGTTTGGCAAATATTTGCCGAAAGAATGAATAGCATCGAGGCTGGGTGTTTTACTGTGGACCACTTTTCTAATGAGCAGTTTGTGGAACTGATTATTACTTCTGCAACAATTCTTTCAAAGAAGTTTGACTACTAACCCCATCTTTAAAGACAGGCGACAGACGCACTGAGGAGTAACAGGTTCGAGGTTACCCGTCTGTGACGGACAGTTTCTGAACTCAGGCCGCCTGACCTTCAGGCCAACCCTGCTTCTTCCCGGGCACGGACGCCTGTCACCAGGGCTCCGCGTAGCGTGCACCCAGGAGGCCGGGGCCCAGTCTTCACAGGACGGTCACCAACGCTGGAAAATGTGAAGCCCAGTTTCCAGAATCAAGTTCTCCACCCGAGTCAAACAACTTAATATTCAGGGGAAGCCCAGAGGTGTCCACCAGAACAGGACTCCGCTCAGCTCTAAGTGGACGCCGGCATCCTGAGCTCAGACACACACTTTCAGGACTTCCACGCGGAGCAGGAGCGGGACCAAGGAGCCCACCGTGGTGAGATCAACAGGGGAAAGGTCCCCAGCCGGAGTTCTGCTCCATGTAGAACCGCTGGTGGGCTCCTTGTGCCGGGCTCTGCTGGGCAAACAGCCTTCTTTGGTCTGAATCTGATTCACAAAACGACACACATCTGTGCCTCCTGCTAGTCTTGCTTGCGGACGCTGGTGTTCTGGGGCCTGCCATGTCCTTACAGCTTGCCCCCAGGTTTCCTGTCTGGCAGTCCCCCTGGCAGTCTCTCCGGACGCACCAGACCCTAAGATGATCTGGTTCTGCGGTTGGCTCTAGGGTGTGCTGGGTGCTGAAGGCGCAGGACAAAAATGGTCAGGGGAAGGAGCTTTTCTAGACCCCGAGGAGGGAGGAGCCTGTGGCCCCAGAAGATGGACCTGACCACAGACAAGGGCAGGCCGCCCCAGCCCCGGGGGCTCCACGGCCATGCCCAGCGCTCCTCAGGCCTCGTCCCAGTGACCCTGTCTGCTGGTCAGGGCCCAGGCCCGAGTGTAAGCTCGCGCCGGCGGCTCTGGGTCTGGTCCCCTTTCACCTGGAGGAACACAGCGCCTGGGGCAGCTCTGCCGCAGCCTGTCAGACCGCTCGGTTCTGGGAAAGCTGCTGTGCTGAGGAATGAGGTGAAAAGCTGAGCCTCACTGCACATGCCCCACAGAGCCCTGAGCGGGGCGGGCAGGACAGGCTCCCGCAGCAGTAGCGGGCCGGGGGCAACAGATGGGCGAGAGGAGCCCACGGAGCCTGGTGGCGCCCTCAGGTTCAGACGGCGTCCGCGGGGACAAAAGGACGGCTCACAGGGGCTTCGAAACTGACTCGGGAGCCCCAGGCTCCCCGGCTCTCTCGTGCCATGTCCCCGCCAAGCCCCCGCGTCCCCAGGGGAGGGTGGTAGACGACCCGCTGGTGGCGGCCTCCCGGCTTTGGAAAGAAGGCCCAGGGTGACAGTGTCACGGGGTGGAGGGGCCCTGTCCATTCCCACTCTAGATGACAGCCCGCGTTGCAAGCTGGGACACCAGGCTGCCCGTTTAGGTTCCAGAAATATGACAGCCTGCGGCGTCTCGGCCGGGTGGGCGGCGAGCGTGGGCTCCAGGGCAGGGCCTCTTGCTGCGTCAGCAGGGCTGCTGCGGCCCCCCTCCCGGCCCGCACATCCTCTGCCGGCACACCCACCCCGCCGGCACAGCGCGCTATTGTTCGCCACCCAGCAGAGGCCGCCCCGCCCAGCCGGACAGCCCTGCACACTTCCTCTCCTGGCTGTCCCGCCCAAGCGGACGGGCGAGAAGCGACGCCTCTCCTTTGTCCGAAACAAGACCATCTGACGGGTGATCACTGGAGACACGTTCACTTTCAAGCTTCCTTGGCGGGGCTTTCCTGACCTCAGAAAGGTGGCGCGGCAGACAGGAATTTGATTCAAAACACAGGTCGAACAGGTTCCAGGGTAACATGCTCACAGTTAACACACATTTCGTTCGGAAACCACCACATTTGAACACCTCTCTCAAGACGCTGCTTTCCATCACCCCAGGTCTGTCCCTTTAAAACACTGAGTTTCGTCACCAGAGTGAAGGTGGCCCACGTTTAAATGGCAACACCCAGCCAGGAATTCTTACACAGTGAGGGAAGGGAGACGCTGCGCCCTGACGCCTCCAGGCTGTTTCTCCAGACAGGAGCCCCCGCCCACAGAGACCACGCACCACCCACCCAGCCGCCCTCCAGTCGGCACTCAGGCCGAGTTTGTTATCGTCTGAGACAGGAAGAGTCTTCCTCAAAGAGTTCACGGTTTGGAGAAAAACATGCAAAGAAACGAGTGTGACTTGCTGTTATATGTGTTATAATATGGGGTACAAAGCAGATCCAAGAGAAGCTGGAAGCTCAGTGGTGGTTGCACACCGGCCGGAAAAGGCTTCACAGCCAGGACTGTACTGAGCTGAGGCTCAAACAGCGCACAGGCTCAGATGGCTCAGGGGCGTGTGTGTGTGTGTGCGTGCCTGTGACTGTGTGCACGTGTGTGTGTACGTGCCTGTGACTGTGTGCACGTGTGTGTGTGAGAGTGCATGTGTGTGACAGTATGAATACATGTGGTTGTCTGCATCTGTTCATGTGTGTGAGCACGCGTATGTGAGTGCATGTATACATGACTGTGTGCATGTGTGTATGTGAGTGCGTATGTGACTGTGCACGTGTGTGTGAGCGCGCGAGTGTGACTATGAGTACATGTGGTTGTGTGCATCTGTTCATGTGAGTGTGTGAGCACGTGCATGCAAGTGAGTCCGTGTGTATGTGACTCAGTACATGTGACTGTGCGTGAGTGCACATGAATCCGTGCATGTGTGTGTGAGTGCTTGTGTGTGCATGTGTGTGAGTGCACGTGAGTGTGTATGTGAATGTGTGCAGGTGCGTGTGCACTGGGACCTCCAGACCCTGCAGGTCGCGGGACCCTGGGAAGGCAGACATCCCGCAGGCTCTAGGGCTCAGCCATCAGGCAGGCTTAACCTCGACAGGCCTGCCTTCGACCCGAGTCTCCATTTCTGAAACCAACCCTTCCCCGGGTATGGGCTACCCCTGCTCTCCTTTATACAGCAGTGTGTTTTGTGCCAAGAATAGCACCCTAGATTCGCCTCCCAGGGCTCTGGTTTGGGTAAGGCGCTAGGGTCGCAGATGGCCTAGTGTGGGGCTGGGCAGCCTGGCTGAGGCGTCCAGGGACGGTCTCCCAGGAGTGGCCAGTGAAGGCGCGCTGAGAGTCTTACCACTTCAGTGGGCCGGTAGTACTTGAGGTCCACAGTCACGTGAATCTTGCCGGTTTCTTTACATCTGCCCACTTCGTTTTCATTCTCTCCTTCCCACCTGGAAAGGAGATAAAGATTTAGTCACCAGCACTGAGATGCTTGGGAGCAGCTGGCCAGGGAGCCCAGTGTAGCACGGGAGCCTGCTAACTCCGGAGAGCAGGCCAACGCTGGCCCGCGGCCTCAGGGCCTTCCCAGGTCCATTTCAGGAGTCAGGGCTCCCCTGACCCGCAGCCTCAGGGCCTTCCCAGGCCCATTTCAGGAGTCAGGCCCCTGCTTTCTTAAAGAGAATCACGATGCGTCAGAAGTGAGACTTCAGAAGTGAAGAGCCTCGCCAGAATCTGGAGTCCGGCCACTTCCAGGATCTCAAAGACTTTGGGCTTCTTTAGACTGTTCTTGATAAAGTCAATTATCATGAAGTAATCGCTTCTGTCCCTCCCTTTTTTTGAGTTTTAGGTGTATTTATTGTAATTTTAATGCATTCCAGTTTGGAACAAGTTTCATGTCCTAATGAACCGTTCACATCATCCTGGCATCACACACCAGTCACCTTGCTGTACCCAGGCAGCCATGGGCCCAGTGACAAATCCCAGGTGACTAAGCCTCCGAAACTGTGTAACGATTCGTTTACTTCCTGCTAAGAAAGGGTCTGCCAGCCTCTCCCCCTCTTACTCAGCCGTGAGGCTCTCTGGACTCGTTTTCCCCCGTCAAAAGCCACAGCCGCCCGCCCGTCAGGGCTCAGGCACAGCCCCACTGCCACGAGTCCAGGAGGCACTGGATTCTCGCTGGAGTTCGACTTTACATTCTCACTTTTATAGAAACGAAGACTCTGGCTTAGAGCTGACCTCTCCATTTCCACAAACCAATACTCAAACAACAAAAACATACTATATGATTTTAGTTATTTTCACAAATGACACTTTTTGGCAAAGAAGGGAAATATGCTGCAGGGTAATGTCTGACTCCAGTACTTGACTGATCTCAGACCTTCGCTCTATCGGCGGGCGAAGAGCCCTATTACAGGGCGGTCCTGTGCCCCCGGCCAGCCGCGGGGGCTTGGGGGAAGAGCAGAGTGTCACACTGGCCACTGGACCACATGCCGTACAGGGGTCGTTGAAGATGGACGTCAAACGTTGATCGCGGTTGCACTCTGGACAAAAGTCGGGTATCAGGGACATAAACGGGCATCACAAGCTTTATTTCTGATCGACCATCTGTGGTTCTGTGCTTAAATCACTTTCTGACAGCACAGGGATCGCATTTCATCGTTGGAGAAATACTCAGTTTGTGAGTACACTGGGCTTGCCCACAGACTAAAGGCAAATGTGGAAAAACATCCCGCAACACACAGAGTTACAGCAGACTATGTTGAACAATAACATGTGCACAACTGGCATTTTCCATGAATTTGCTATTAATTAATTGACTCAAGAAAGGGTGTTTGGCTATTTACTTACTCGGTTTATTTTCTTACCCTTGCCTAGACTTACTTGGCAGGCTCCTAGCTAAGCGTTTGGAACACTCACCTGGACACGCTTTAGATATGCAGACCAAAGATGCTGTGAGGCAGGAAGCCCTGTGATCTCAGGTGGATGAAGACCAAGCCTCGGCCAGCATCCACAGCAAGGGAGGGGATCTGGCGAGGTCAAGATTCCCAAAGCTCTCCTGTGCAGCTCTGAAGTCGTCGTTTCCGCGGGCCCTCTCTGTGGGAGCGCGTCTAGTCAGCGAAAGGACAGTTGTTCCTCACGAGCGTGTTTCAGCTTTGTTTTGTTCATATTCCATACTCACAAAGAAAAGCAAGCTCACACACCTTCCTGACGCATCTCCGGGGTTTCAGAAGCACGTGCTCACCCACATGTAACGTGCGATGGGCCACACTCATGCGGGAACCCGGACACACACAACACCGCTCTCCGCACGTCTGGACCGGGGGTGGAGGACTTTCCCTACAGAGCTAGAAGCGGACGTCTCAGGCTTTGCTGTGACCTAAGGGTCTGTTACTTCCTCCTGCTCTTTCCCAATACCATCTTCTTCCTTTTACACTGCTGTTTGAAGTGGAGTCACTCAGTCGTGTCTGACTCTTTGGGACCCCATGGACTACAGCCTACCAGGCTCCTTAGTCCATGGAGTTTTCCAGGCAAGAGTACTGGAGAGGGTTGTCATTTCCTTATCCAGGGGATCTTCCCGACCCAGGGATCGAACGTGGGTCTCCTGCACTGCAGGCAGACACTTTACTGTCTGAGCCACCAGGGAAGCCACAACAGTAGAAACACCCTTGGAGAACAGAACACAGGCCTCGCCGGGGTCTGGCATGCAGACCAGTCATCCGCCGGGTCCAGGGGACGAGTCAGGGACACATCCTCAGCCTCAGCCCTGGGAGGGCATCCGGTTCCGTTCACACCGGTGGGCCGACAGCGGGCTCAGGGTGACCTTCCCCAGCGTCACGGGCTCGCTGGGCTGGGCTGCAGTCCTGGGCCAACACCAGCACCCGTCGCAGCAGCTGAAGTGGGAGCAGCTGGGGAGGGGCCTGCCTGGCGGAACCGAGCAGGCACTTCGGGCGCCTGCACCGTGCACTGCCCACACGGAGGAGGTCTCCTCTGCCCTGCGCTGCCGGCCGGCCGGCCTGCAGGGGCGTCCGTGGCTACGGCTCTGAGCGAAGGGCTCAGAGTGGGACGGAGCCGCAGAGCCTCTTTCCGGTCTGCACCAGGCGGCAGGCAGACGCTTCGGCCAAGGCCCAGGAAGCCTTAGGTTGCGAGAGTACACGGAGCGCTGTGTTCACCAGCGAGAGGCAAGGGCGGACCTGCCCTAACGGGTAACGACTCCGCGCAGAGTGGCCTGTGCATGGCTGGCGGGGAGTGAGGGTCTCGCCGGTGGTCGGCAGGAGCGCAGCCTGCTCGCTGAGATGGCACTCCCCGCGTGGGATCCCGCGGACTCAACCATGAGGTCAACCGCTGGCTCCTAAGGAGCGCTAAGAGCCCGAGGCAGCACAGAGAGCAGAACTGAGCACCGTGTGGCAAGACGAGGGGCAGCGCACGCCTCCCCACCCAGGAGCCCCTCTGGAGCACGCGGAGCGAAGCGGGCAGGGACCCCCAGAACCTACAGGGGCCACCGCAGGAAGCGCTGCTGGAGCGGCGGGCGGGGCCGGGAGGTCGGCAGCAGAGGCCCCGGGCGGCTTGGGAGAGGCAGCGGCTCTGGCTGGGAGGCTGGCTGCACCCTCTTCTCCTCCTTCCTTGACCCACCTGCAGACTTGGGCAGGACTGCAAGAGAGGAGACGACCTGTGTCGAGCGGACGGACAAGCGTGAAGGACAGGGGAGGAGACCCGAGAACAGGCTCGCGAGCGGACGGCGGGCAGGCGGAGCAGGGCAGCCCCGGGTGCTCGGGACGGAGGGGCTTGGTTCTCCTGGAAGCAGGCTGGGGCCCAGGCCCCTGGGGCCTGCATCACCGGACAGCAGCCTCAGCGTCCCTGTGACGGTGGCAGGAGGGACGGCCCTGCGCCCCTGAGGCGGGGTCCCCATGTGGAGAGCACATAGGTGGGCTGTACGGGAGCACTGGGCATCCTTGGCCCCCCAGGGCTGCGGGGATCAGGGTACCTCTTTCTAGGAGAGAGGTGGGAGTCAGGCTGGCCCCTTCTGGTGGGGAGGCTAGGGACGCCCTCTGGGCTCCGTTCTCCAAGCAAACAGCTCTTCACAGCCCCCAGAGTGACCAGGAGCCCTTGAGCTCTAGGTCCTAGAAACCCCAACCAGCTTTTAGGCCCCCACTTTCAAATATGAGCCAAACACTAAGGCTTACGGGACACATGTGAGGAAAACCACACATACAAAGACAAGAGAGCACAAGGGACACGCTGACACATAGCAACTCGGAGGAGCCCAAGCAGACGGGGAGGTGAGTGAGGGGCAGGCCAACAGAAGCCCACAGGCCCCGCCGCCGCGGCGCCGCGACTCGGCCCCAAAGAGGCAGAGATGAGACGCTGCACAAAAAGAGGCCACGTGGAAGCAAAGACGCAGTAACTGGAAAGAAGTCAGAATTCGAGAGAAGACTGTGAAGACAAAATTGAGGTGATTTCTCAGAAAGCAGAGCAAAAGCATGTAGACATGGAAAAGGAAGACAGAATCAGAAGACGGCCTCAAGAGGTCAGTGTAATAGGATGTCCAGAAAGAGTGAAGGAAATAATTGTCTTCAAATAAATGAAGAAAACGGATCAGAGCAGAAGAACAGATGTTTCCAGACAGAAAGGGCCTCACCGAGGACCCAGACGCCAGGTGGGCCCAGCGGCCCAGGGCACGGGGCGTCAGAGCACGGGCCGTCAGAGCACGGGGCGTCAGAGCACGGGCCGTCAGAGCACGGGCCGTCAGAGCACGGGGCTTCAGAGCACGGGGCGTCAGAGCACGGGGCGTCAGAACACGGGGTGTCAGGGCACGGGGCATCAGGGCACGGGGCGTCAGGGCACGGGGCGTCAGAACACGGGGCTTCAGGGCACGGGGCGTCAGAGCACGGGGCATCAGAACACGGGCCGTCAGAACACGGAGTGTCAGAACACGGGGCAGGCTCGGGGGTGGGCAGGGTGGCCCCTGCAAGCAGTGCCTTCCAGGTCCTGAAGGAAGGCTGTTTCCAACCAAGAAATGCACCCCGGCCCCCTTACTCACGCCTAGGACAGAAGACATGTGCTTTCAGATGAACTGGTCTCAGGAGACTGAACCACGAGGTTTCAAAAAGAAGTCGGAAAACAGGGGCTGCCAAGCGGGGTCAGGTGACAAGATGGCAGAGGGCTGCTCCAGGCGACACGCCCGGGGAGAGACCGGGGCTGACGGGCCGGCGAGGGACGGTCGCACGGGAAATGGGGCAAACGCAGAGAAACACGACTGTCGGCCTACGACGAGCGGATGCCAGCGGCCCCTGGAGCGCACACGGGGTCCGTCCTGACGCTGCGACCTGTCTGTCACAGCTTTGAGAGCCGGGGGGTGGAGGGCGGGATGCGGGGTGCAAGGGACGGAGCCTCAGCCTGAGCAACAGGCCAGGAGAGAAGCCACGAGGGGAGCAGTGCGGACGGAGATCGGAGCACGGCCTGGAGTCACAGTAGGGAAAGGCCAGTGACGCGGCGGGCGGACTCCCAGGAAGAGGCGGCAGACACGGGCAGGGCGGAGGTGGACCCCGGCCGGCCCAAGCTGGATGGGCTCCCGGAGGCGAGAGCCAGCGGCTGGACGAGCGGAGGGCGGGCTGGGTGGGGACGCCGCGGCGATGAGATCTGGGCCCTGCGCCTCTGCCAGCCGCCACGGGAGGAGGGGCCTCTCAGTGGGAGGACCGGGATGGCCACAATGCTGGGGAGGGAGCTGAAGGCCGAGGAGGCAGGGACGGTGGTCTGTGGGCACGGAGCAGCAGCTGGAGCCCCAGGACCGAGGAGCGTCCGTCCCAGACGTGGGCGGGGGAAGGGGGACTCGGGAGGGCAGTGCCGGGGGGGCTTCAGGGTGCCAAGGGGGCTCTCCGGCCCCTTGCAGAGTCTCTCCTCCACCCCTCAGCCAGGGTCACTGCCCCTGACTCCGGCTCCCGCTGCCACGCCATGTGAACAAATAACCAACTACAACACAAAGGCTAAACTTTAACCCTCGTGCCCGGGTTCCGGAAGAGGGCTGTCGTGGGACTCATCCCCGGGGCTTCCACACCAGGCTGGGCGTGGCACCCAGGCGCATGGTCTGTGGCCTGCATGGGGGCAGGGGGCGTCCAGGGGCCGAGTGGGGAGCGGAGGCCACTGGGGGACGGGAGAGGAGAGCCCGCGGCTTCCCCTCCTTCCCGTCTCCACTGCAGGCATCCTCCGGCAGGGACACTGCGTCCTGGGGGGCGGGGGCATTATCAGCGCCTTTTCTGCATCCTACATCACCAGCGTCACTCAGCTCAGTCCAGTCGGCCGTGTCCAACCCTCCGCGACCCCATGGACTGCAGCACACAAGGGCCCCCGTCCCTCATCAACTCCCGGAATTCACTCAAACTCACGTCCATTGAGTCATGATGCCATCCAACCATCTCATCCCCTGTCGTCCCCTTCTCCTCCTGCCTTCAGTCTTTCCCAGCATCAGGGTCTTTTCAAATGAGTCAGCTCTTCGCATCAGGTGGCCAAAGTACTGGAGCTTCAGCTTCAGCATCAGCCCTTCCAGTGAACATTCAGGACGGATCTCCTTTGGGATGGGCTGGCTGGACCTCCTTGCGTCGAGGGAGCTCCCTCGAGCATCCCTGGCAACGATTAAAGGGGGAGCTGTCTCCTTTTCGCCGTCCTCTGTNCTTCAGCTTCAGCATCAGCCCTTCCAGTGAACATTCAGGACGGATCTCCTTTGGGATGGGCTGGCTGGACCTCCTTGCGTCGAGGGAGCTCCCTCGAGCATCCCTGGCAACGATTAAAGGGGGAGCTGTCTCCTTTTCGCCGTCCTCTGTCAGCTTTGTCTGCAGGGCCTCTGGCGGGGGTGATCAGCTCCGTGGACAGGGCCCGGGTGGTCCAGCCTAAGGGGGCCGAACAAGGTGGCTCGAGTGATGCAGCGAGAGAGACCAGGGCTGGCCTCCGCGGCGTGGCTGAGAGCAGAGGGACACTCAGAGAGCCCCAGAGGCCTCGCCGTGTGCCGCGGGCACCTGCAGTCCTCACACGGCTCTTATCTATCTGTGTTACTTGTGCTGAACTCAGCTGGGGCGGCCTGTCCGCACGCAGGGACTGTGGCTGGGGCTTCTCCAGCCTCACGGGAGGAATCACCTGGGCAGCAGCCTGACGGGCAGGTGGGCGGTGGTTGAGGAGGCCAAGGGAGAGCCCGGAGCCCTGGGGCGTCCCCAGGGGCTCCTCCACTCCTGGACGCGGTCGCCCGTCTGCCCCCACCCCCTTGTCCTCGCCGTGGGCCCTGCGTGCTGGGCACTCAGCTGAGCCGGGCTGAGGGCCCAGGTCTGTCCTCCAGGGGCCTCTAGCCTGGCGGTCATGCAGGGCGGCAGAAGAGCGGCGGAGTCAGAGGGCCAGGCTGCACCCGGCAGGAGCAGCCACAGCAGGGCAGGGCCCAGGGAGGGTCTCCCAGCCGAGACCCCGGGACGGGCGCGGTGGGATGGAGGCGGAGCGGACGCGGGGCCCCGCCCCTCGCCCCTCCCCACCACCGCCCACCTGCCCGGAGCGGCCAGGCTGGTCCTGGCCACAGCCGGGCGACTGAGCAGCCTGCGCGCCTGTTCTCAGGCCTCTCCACCCACGTGGGGCCCCCCTCCTCGGAGCTCCCAGCCTCGTCTCCAGCTGTCACTCCACCTCCCTGCCGACATCACTCCAGTCTCGGTCACGGGGCTGTCACTTCAGGAGTGGCGATAGAATAGGCTTCCATAATGCCCACAGCTGTTTGCACAGATTTGTAAAGGATGGCTTCTCCTTATCACTGCATTAAAGCCTGGCTTCTCAAGCGCAAGCGATGGTCTTGGTTTTCTTGGGTGAGTTTGGCTCTGAGAGTGAAAAGGAAGAAGAAAGCGGGCACGGAGCATGTGGGTGGAGCACCTGCTCTGTGCTCAGGTCGAAGCCCGTTTCATCAGGTGACTCACAGAGGCAGCACAGTCACTCTGAGACCGGACGGACCCTTAAAGACTGTCACTGACCTGCTATCCAGGGGACTGCATCAACCGTCCGTGAGAGTGAGCGAGGGCTGCACTAGCCTCCACGGCAGGCAGCACTAAACCTGCGCACGCTGCTCACCCAAACGCCTGACACGAGTCGAAGCTCTATCGCTTTACCTGTTATGTTCTATTTTCTTTAAATGGGCTAAAACCCTAAGTATCTCAGAAGCTCATATAAACATAAAATGAGGGCTTAGCTTTTTCAAGTGGGGAGATTCCGTCTCAGCGGTGAGTGGGGGCTGGTAAGCAGGGTCCAGTCTTCACAGGACAATTAGGGAGGAGGCTTGGGTCTGCTCAGAGCGTCTCCTCCAAGTTCTCAAGGGGCCCAACCCATGCCCACTTCTCTCCCAGCTCCACGGAAGATGCTAAGTGACGCTATGTCCACCCCTCAGCGTCAGAGAGGTCACTCAACTTGGCTGGACGGTGTGGATGTTAGAGAGGGCAGCTGCAGGCCACCGCGTGGAGCTGGGACTCCAGGGCAGGGCTGCTGAGAGGAGACGCAGGCCAGCACTGCCCCAAACGTGAGCAAACATGCAGAACCTTCCAGAGAAAGAAGGCAGACCCTGGACGCTCCTTCTCCTGACTCCGCGCAAGTAGAACCCTAACGTACAGCTGGAGAAACTGCATCAGAAGCGACATGCTGGAAGGGTGGGGTTTACCCACAGAGCAGCTGGACACAGTCAAGGGTTAGCGTGCACAGTCGGAGGGCTCACAGCGGCCACCCGGCCACGGGACACGGGCTGATTCCTGGGGCCCTGACACCCGGACATGGCACACGGGCTTGCTCCTGGGGTCCTGACACCCAGACAGGAGGCATGGGCTGACTCCTGGGGCCCTGACACCCAGACACGGGACAAGGGCTCCTTCCTGGGGCCCTGACACCCAGACACGGGACACGGGCACACTCCTAGGGCGCTGACACCCAGACACGGGACACGGGCTCGCTCCTGGGGCCCTGACACCCAGACACGGGACACGGGCTCGCTCCTGGGGCCCTGACACCNGAGAGTGTGTATGTGCCTATGTGTGTATCTGTGTGTCTGAGTGTACGTGTATCTGTGTGCATGTGTGTGTGCGTGTGTGTGCGTGAGAGTGTGTATGTGCCTATGTGTGTGTCTGTGTGTCTGAGTGTACGTGTATCTGTGTGTGGGGGTGTGCATATGTGTCTCTGTGTGTGTGTCTGTGTGTGTCTGTGTCTATGTGCATGTGTGGTGCATGTGTGAGTGTGTAAGTGCCTGTGCGTGTATATGTATATTTGTGTCTGAGTGTACGTGTCTGTGTGTGTGTGTGTATATATGTCTCTCTATATGTGTGTGTCTGTGTGCGTGTGTGTGTGTGTGCGCGCGCGAGTGTGTATATGCCTGTGTGTATATATGTGTATCTCTGTCTGAGTGTATGTGTCTCTCTGTGTGTGTATATACGTCTCTGTGTATGTGTGTGTCTGTGTGCGTGCGTGCGTGTGTGAGTGTGTATGTGCCTCTGTGTGTATATGTGTATCTGTGTGTCTGTCTGAGTGTACGTGTATCTGTGTGTGTGTATGTGTCTCTGTGTATGTGTGAGTATGTGTGTCTGTGTGTGCATGTGTGTGTGTGTGCGTGCGTGTGTGAGCGTGTGCGTGTGCTTGCGTGCGTACCCGTGTGCCTCTGGCGGAGGCTGTGTTCTCGGGGCTGCTGGCGGTCTGAAGTTTTGCTTTCACTCCCCGGTCAGCTTATTGCTTCTCAGGTAAAGGGTACCGTGAAGAGGAAGCGCTTTGCTCTTGCGCTCAGAGTGATGCATAAACCAAGCAGGCCAAGGCTTGTCNTGTGCCTCTGGCGGAGGCTGTGTTCTCGGGGCTGCTGGCGGTCTGAAGTTTTGCTTTCACTCCCCGGTCAGCTTATTGCTTCTCAGGTAAAGGGTACCGTGAAGAGGAAGCGCTTTGCTCTTGCGCTCAGAGTGATGCATAAACCAAGCAGGCCAAGGCTTGTCTCGACTAATTCTGTCATTAATCCTGTTAAATTTTGAGAAGAGTTGTAGGAACAGCCTGCAACCATGAGAAAACCACCGCACGCTGCTGGGGTGGGGGCGGCATTCCGCCAGTGGGAACTTTTATCATAGTTTGCGGTGTCATATCTGTGTTTTCAGTCGAAACAACAAGGCAAACCTTATCATGCGTTTAAAAAGAAGCTCATTCTAAACGCCTCCCGGCTGCCGCAGCAAGCGCTGTGTGCTTGCGCACAATCTTGCCCTAATTAGGGATTGCTTCTTGGGGCGGGGGAAGATGTGTATAAGAGACAGGCCTGTGAGCGTGCGTGTATCTGTGTGGGTATATGTGCAGCTATGGGAATGTGTGAGAGTGTGTATATGTGTGTGTCTATGGTGTCTATGTGCCTGTGTGTGT
>SJYA01002754.1:821032-857278 GCA_006410615.1 Neotragus moschatus
ACACACACTCAGACACACAGATACACACACAGGCACATAGATACATATGTAGACACACACATATACACACTCTCACGCATTCACATAGACACACATATACACACAAAGACACACAGACACACATACACACACTCAGACACACAGATACACACACAGGCACATAGATACATATGTAGACACACACATATACACACTCTCACGCATTCACATAGACACACATATACACACAAAGACACACAGACACACATACACACACTCAGACACACAGATACACACACAGGCACATAGATACATATGTAGACACACACATATACACACTCTCACGCATTCACATAGACACACATATACACACAAAGACACACAGACACACATACACACACTCAGACACACAGATACACACACAGGCACATAGATACATATGTAGACACACACATATACACACTCTCACGCATTCACATAGACACACATATACACACAAAGACACACAGACACACATACACACACTCAGACACACAGATACACACACAGGCACATAGATACATATGTAGACACACACATATACACACTCTCACGCATTCACATAGACACACATATACACACAAAGACACACAGACACACATACACACACTCAGACACACAGATACACACACAGGCACATAGATACATATGTAGACACACACATATACACACTCTCACGCATTCACATAGACACACATATACACACAAAGACACACAGACACACATACACACACTCAGACACACAGATACACACACAGGCACATAGATACATATGTAGACACACACATATACACACTCTCACGCATTCACATAGACACACATATACACACAAAGACACACAGACACACATACACACACTCAGACACACAGATACACACACAGGCACATAGATACATATGTAGACACACACATATACACACTCTCACGCATTCACATAGACACACATATACACACAAAGACACACAGACACACATACACACACTCAGACACACAGATACACACACAGGCACATAGATACATATGTAGACACACACATATACACACTCTCACGCATTCACATAGACACACATATACACACAAAGACACACAGACACACATACACACACTCAGACACACAGATACACACACAGGCACATAGATACATATGTAGACACACACATATACACACTCTCACGCATTCACATAGACACACATATACACACAAAGACACACAGACACACATACACACACTCAGACACACAGATACACACACAGGCACATAGATACATATGTAGACACACACATATACACACTCTCACGCATTCACATAGACACACATATACACACAAAGACACACAGACACACATACACACACTCAGACACACAGATACACACACAGGCACATAGATACATATGTAGACACACACATATACACACTCTCACGCATTCACATAGACACACATATACACACAAAGACACACAGACACACATACACACACTCAGACACACAGATACACACACAGGCACATAGATACATATGTAGACACACACATATACACACTCTCACGCATTCACATAGACACACATATACACACAAAGACACACAGACACACATACACACACTCAGACACACAGATACACACACAGGCACATAGACACCATAGACACACACATATACACACTCTCACACATTCCCATAGCTGCACATATACCCACACAGATACACGCACGCTCACAGGCTCACAGCTACATGCGCACAGACACGCACACACGCATGAGGAGCCCTGCTCTCACCTGGATCGCGCGCATGGCTTGGTTTTATCAGCATGAGTACTGCACACATTGAAAAAAGTAATTTATATATTTCGTACCTCACGACTTTTGGAGTTTAAGACAATGTCAATAAAACGTCACACTCTATTCCGTAAGAAAACATGAGCGCACTTATTTTCAGAAAAAGGACCTGGAGCTGCCGCCACTGTCGAGTGAAGGGCACTCACTTTTTCTGTGCTGTTTACTCGAATAAGAGCCTTGGAGCTTTATTTAAAGCAACATGGATTCTGAATTAAAAGGATATTTAAAAGCTCAATCCTGACACAAGAGACCCATGATCCATTTGCAAGTCACAAAAGAGCATGGATAATTCTCTTGAAACATGCACCGTCCTCTTCAGCACTGCAGGGGAGGCATGGAGATGACCCAGATGGTCTCCTGCCTGTGCATTCTTTTCTGTCCTCTTGCTTTTTCCCCTTGTGTTCCAACCCCAGCTTTGTATTTAAAATGAAAACGCGGACACATCCGCCTTCCTGTCCCCTATCTCCTTTGATGAATGTGATTAGTCTCCTGCACAATGCTTTCATGCAAAATAAATATATAAGCCTGGCAGTTAAGAAAGAAAATGCAGGCGAAAAAAAATAATGACACAGAAGATGATTCTGTGGCCCTTTTGACATAGAACGTGATTCTACGGATGGAATTTTTGCTCCTCTTGCTACAGTCTGGAAGCATAATCACCGAAGTCCGCTATAAACGAGGGTGCTGGTCTTGGGTTTACAAACCTTCACCTTCTCTTGGGATCCAAGGGCCAAATGTTTTAAAGGCAAAGTATCACAGGAAAGCACAAGAAGGGTTTCCCAAAAGATGAGCTCCTGGGCTTTCTCCAATTTCCAAGGCTGTTTTTGACAGACTGCCATTAAAAGTCTTGAGGTAAGGGAACTGCTGTATAAATTAAGTCGCTGGAAGTCTTGACTCCTACACGACTGTGCAGCCAAGTCCCCATCAGTTTTATTGGGCTCCCAGGAGACTTCCATCAATGCCTGGCTCTCCTCTTGCTTTAGAGACCAGGGTTCTGGACCCCCTGGCTCTTGCATCTTGGAGACCCCCATCAGTTCTTGGTCAATCTCTTTCCTACTGTGGAAAAAAAAACAGGTAGGGATGCCTCCAGCTGTTCAGAACTCTATGTCTCCCCAAGAGCAGTCCAAAGTCACTGAAGGCAGGGTGTTCAGAGAATTTCTTCTATCTCAATTTATCAGATAATAAACTCGGTCCAATGTCTATTCAATTCAACTGGCATTTAAGTGATCCCTGGAGGCTTGACGGCAGAAAGAAAGAGGAGAGAAGGAACCAAGGCGGCTGCAGACGCTCCCTGGATGAATGTCCTCATGGAAAAACCTAGAAAGTCTAGGCTTTTCATTTTACAGCAGTCTGCTCTCATTCCCACCCTGCATGTCACACACACAGACACACACTCAAACTCTCAATTTCCAAATATTCGTTTTCCATTACCAACTCACAAAAATGTTGATTTATTTACCAATTGTCTGCCACTGTGCAGGGCAGGATGCAAGGTTCAGAAAGGACCCAAAGCAGGTTCGGCCTCGAGCAGAGAATGCCCAGTCCGCCAGGGAGGGTAAAGTCCCAGGCAACCTCAGACCACGGTCAGAAGGGGCTCGGGCTTGGATGCGATGATCGTCGGGTCCACCTTGGGCCTGAGGTTCTGTGATCTCCCAGGCTCTGCTGCTCAGAGTGGAGTCCAGGAGCCAGCAGCCCCCACATCTGGCATTATGGGGGTCCTGTTAGATGCTCAGGCCCCGCCCAGACCTACCAATTCCAAATCTGCATTTTAACTAGATCCCCAAGTGCTTCTCAGCAGTTAGCACTGGAGGACTTGTGCTCCACGGGAGACAGACCGGCCGAAAGATGCCCTGGCTCTGACAGAAGGTGAGTTGCTCCCAGAGAGCAGGGGCGCTCTCATCACAGCCACAGCCCCCGGGCGGGAGCTGAGGGCCTGTGCTCTCCCTCTCTACCTGCCTCTCCACTGAGCACGCCCGTAGGCTCCTCCTGGTCACACGAGTGTGAGGCGTTGGTGGGACTCGACTGTTTAAGAGTCCCCAGACATAGCACCAGTTGCCCGATCTTACTGGTTTCATGCTTTGCTTGTCCCTAGCATTCACATCGGAGAAGGCAACGGCACCCGACTCCAGTGCTCTTGCCTGGAAAATCCCATGGACGCAGGAGCCTAGTGGGCTGCAGTCCATGGGGTCGCTAAGAGTCAGACATGACTGAGCGACTTCACTTTCACTCTTCCCTTTCATGCACTGGAGAAGGAAATGGGAACTCACTCCAGTGTTCTTGCCTGGAGAATCCCAGGGACGGGGGAGCCTGATGGGCTGCCATCTATGGGGTTGCACAGAGTCGGACACGACTGAAGCAACTTGGCAGCAGCAGCGTTCACATAGACAAATGTCACTTTCCATCAACACCGTTTCCTCACGAACAGCAAACAGGGCAGAGTGCCCAACGCTCCAGCCCACTGTGGCGGGTCCCGCGTGCTGACATGTTTCACCGGCTCCCATCTCCCTGAGAGGCAGGCCCTCACCCCCTCTTGGGTGAGGCCCAGTGCTAACTGCTGCCCGGGGGTGGGGGCGGTGGAGCAGGGCCAGGTCCCGGGGGGCGGTGGAGTGGGGGACCAGGCCCGGGGGGCCGTGGAGTAGGGGGCCAGGCCTGGGGGGCCATGGAGTAGGGGGCCAGGCCCGGGGGTATGTGGAGTCGGGGGCCAGGCCCAGGAGTGGAGTCGGGGGAGTGGAGCAGGGCCAGGCCTGGAGGGGTGAGGCGGGGCCCAGGCCCAGGGCTGCGCGGGGAGCCCCTCACCCGCCCCCACAGCGCACTGCATGCAGAGGCGACATGCTGAGTCCTGGGATAGGGAGCCGGCGGCGACGGGAAGGGCCCTCCAGGCCCGGCTCCGGCTCGATGTTTTCCTTGCCCGTCGCTGCCTGGCGTCTGACTGCGCGGAAGCCGTTCCCAAGGAGGCCTGGCCGGCCCGTCAGAAGGCCAGCTGCAGCGGGGCCAGCCCGGAGCGGTCCTGACTCTCCCAGCTCTCCGGCTTGCTCCAGCTGAGATCGGAATGCTACTCGTGGGGCCCGGAGATGATCCAGGGAAGGAAATTGGAAAGAAAACAAACAATAGAAAGCAACTTCCAGAGAGCGTTCAGAGAGCCATCGTGATTTCATTATCTGGCCCTGAGAAGGAATTCTGTGTCTCAGCCGTGCTGTGAGAGCGCGCATCGCTGCACTCTGTTCCCACGCCTGGCCACGCAGGCTTGGGGCGCAGGTGGCCGCCAGGCAGGAGGCTCGGCTGGGGGCGCAGGGCGGTGCCCCGGTGTCTCGGATGGACCAACGGCACCTCACACCTGCTCTCTTCATGGGAGATTCGGGAAAACGTTTTGGTTTTGCCAAAACTGTATGCGACGCTCAAAGGCGATGTCGAATGCCTCTGAAGCCTTGGCTGGAGGCTTGGTCTGCCACCTGGAACGACGTGAAGGCCTCTCCTGAGATCTGCCGTGAGTTCTAGCGAGACTACGCCGGGCTTTCCTGCCGCCTCTGGGGATGGGGACGCAGGCCGCAGCGGGGCTCTGAAGGACAGAGGGCACTCCCAGCTGGCAGTCCATGTGGCCCTGTTGTTCGAGTAGGATTCTGATACAAGGTCAGCTTGAGAAGCGCCGGGTTAAACAACGTCACACGGACACTACTGGTGATTCTCCAGGAGGGGCTGCAATGCTCAGTATTCTCCAGAAGAACCGGACACACGCTTTTCTCAGGCATTTCCTCTCTGCAGGAGTCTCAGTGTGTGCAGGTCTGTGCTAGGTGTTTTTAAAAAGGCGTTAGCCCAGGGGACCAGGGACAGAAGGCTGAACACAAGACGCCGTCTCCCAAGCGGGGGAACGGCACTGAATCCGCAGGCTGATCCCAAGAGAACTGCGTCTTCCCAGGCCCTGCGTGCACGCCTCCCCACTCACGCAGCGCCTTTCTGATTTCTCCCATCGACGTCTTCTAGGCTTCGGTGTGCACATCTTTCGTGTACTTTATTAAGTCCACTTCTGTTTCATGTTTCTGATTCTACTCTAAATGGTGGTGTGCTTTTTTTTTAGTTCGATTCCCAGCTGTTGAGGGGCAGTGCACAGAACTGCGGTTGGCTTCCGTGTCTAGACCCCGTGGTGCTGCTGAATGCACTTGTTAGTTTCCCTGGCTTTCTGGGCAGATGCCTTACGCTTCCTGTGTGCTCCGTCAAGCTACCTGTGAATAGGATAGACACACGTCTTCCTTTTTCTTTCTTTTCTTGTGGCTAAGATCCGGGATAACGCTGACATGGTTTGACAGAAGCGGACAGCCTTGCCCTGAGCCCCACTTTTGGAGGAAAAGCATTCAGTCTCCACATTAAACTATAATGTTAACTGTTGGTTTTTCTCCAAGACCATTTATCAGCTTAGGGAAATTTCCTTTAATTTCTAGTGTGTTGAAATTAATTTTTAAAAATAATAGTTGTTCAATTTTATCAAGTGTCTTTTCTGCCTCTATTGAAAAAAAACATGGTTCCTTTGTTTTCGTAATGTCTTGAATTACGTTAATTTTCAAATGTTAAACCAACCGTGCATTTCTAGAAAAAACCCCACTCTGCCATGGTGGGGTTATATATGTATATATATATATATATACTTTTTATGTGTGGATAACTTCGATTTGCTAATATTGTTACTATTTCTTGTTTCGATGCTCACTGGACATACTCGTCAGTATCTTTCCTTTCATGTAATATTTTTATTTTTTAGCATCAGGGTAATACTGGCCTCATCACATGAGTTAGGAAGTGTTCTCTCTTCTAAGTGGAAGTTAGGAAGGAAGGGAGTGTTTCCTTCATCAAACATTAAAAGTTCATTTTTAAACTACACAAAGAGCTACTAAATTTATAGATTTTTGCATCAGGTTTGGCAATTTGTGTCTTTCAAGCAATTTGCCCATCTTCTCTAATTTGGAAAAGTCATTGGCAAGTCTGCCCACAGTCTTCTTTTCCACGCTGTCGGCGTCTGGAGGGCTGGCTGGGATGGCAGCGCTTTCGCTCCTTCTGTGTGTGGCTTCTGCCGCCTCTCTTCCTGGATAGCGGTTACCCACGTTCTGGCTGTGTGATCTTCCCCATTTTCTCCCTGTTTTCCGCTTCATTTATCTCTGCTTTATCTTTGTTGTCTCCTTCTTTCTGCTCGCGCTGTGTTTAACGTGCTCTTCTTTGTCAGGCTTCTTAAGATGGCAGCTGGGATAACTGGTTTGGGCTCCTTCCTGCGCTCACAGCCACACGTTTCTCCCTAAGCACTGCTGCGGCAGTACCCCCACATTCTGGCTTGCTGCCTTCATTTCCATCTAATTCAGAATATGCTCTGATTTCCCGTGCGATGTCCTTGTTTGACCTGTGAGCTACCGGAGCGTGTCAGGTGGTCCGCTCTAGAAGCGCCAGTTAGGGCAAGGACGCTTGCTTCTGTCTGCAGACTCTGCCCACCTGCACCGCAGTCACAGAGAAAGGCGTGCTGAGGCGCACAGACGCGAGGGCTGTCTCTGCTGCCGTCCGTTCCGTCAGTGTTCGAAGCGGCCATCACTTGGTGCGCATGCATTTAAACTTGCTATGTCTTTATGAAGAATCGACCCCTTTAAACTGCGAAAGGCTCTTTATTCCTTCTAAGTGAACGATCTCTACTTCAACCCATATAAATACGGGCACTGCAGTTTCCTCGTGGGTAGCACTGGACGCCTTACTTTTTATCTCTCTGCTTTTAAACCGTCGGTGTGTTCACGTGTGGAGCGGCCTCGCGCCACTGGCATACCGCCTCTTTCTCGAGTCCAGCTTTCTGGCTCTTGATGACCCGGGGCGTTCGCAAGGGCGTGCCTGTCAGCGTCGACGGATCTGTCTTCCGCCGGCCCGCCTGCTATTTGTCCTCAGCCCCTCTTCCAGGCTCTGGACGAGCAGTGCTCAGGACTGCATTTTGACTCCAGGGTTGGCTCGTGGCTGTTTTCATCTTGTTTTGTTTGAGGAGTTTCTCCAGAGTGCGCAGCACATATTTTGACTCATTGCAGTCTGTCTTCAAACAGTTCCCTGCCAAGCCCCGGCTGGGGTCGGAAGCTTACGGCCGCGTGACGATGCAGGCTCGCATCCTGCCCCACTCTCAGCGCTACGGCTGCTGCGCAGTCCACTCACCTGCGTGTGAGAAACCGCAAACACACTGCTGCCATGTGTACTTTCAACAGCCAATTACTTCTCAGAGAAGTTTGAGCGTGAGGGAAAACTTATATCCCCCGCATTCTGGCCGCCTCTCCTGCTCCCCATTCTTCTGCTTTCCTTCCATCTGAGCGTTTGCTGGTGACGGGCCCTCCCAACCTCCGCCTGTCCGGAAAGTCTTTACCTTGCCTTCATTTCCGGGATGGTGTCCACGGCAGACCTCGAGGCGTAGGTGTGCCCCTGCAATTTAAGGGTGCTGCGACAAGGAATTCTTGCCTCACAGAGTTTCTGATTCCAAAGCTTTCTTATTTTTGTTCTCCTCTACGTAATTCTACTTCTAAAGTTTTCTCTTCAGCATTTATTTTCAGTGATTCGGGAAACTTGGGGCTGTTATTTAATTCCTTTCCTGTGCCCTCTCCCCGCTTTTTCCCCAAGATTCTGATTACACACGTTAGGTTGTTTGATTTTGTCTCACAGGTTAATCAAATCAGACTCAGGTTTTTCCCTCCAGTCTATTTCTTCCTGTGCTTCATTTTGGATTATTTCTAATACAATATGTATAAGTTTGCTAGCTTTTCTCCCGCAGCGTCCAATCTGTTCTCGATGCCAAGAGTGAGGTTTCATCTCAGATACTTTATTTCTCATCTCTAAAGGTTGCATTTGGCTCTTATAAAAAGTACATTTATTTTCCATCTCTCCTCACTCTGCTCATGTCTTCTTAATACGTTTGACCGTTACAGTGGCTACTTGGCCTTCCTTATGAGCTCATACCACTGTCTTTATAATTCCTCAGTCTGTTTTTGTGGATGGATTTGCCTCTTGATTTTAGGTCATTTCCCACTTCATGACACTCCTACTAATTTTTGGTTGAATGCTGAACGTTAAGAAAATCATGCTCTGTGTCTAGATTTTACTGTCTTCCTTTGAAGAACACAGGGCTTTGCAACGGTTGGAGCCTCAGTGACTTGTGAGCCCTTGAAGTCTATGCGTCAGCTCTGCTGGCCTGGCCTTAGAGGAGCCTCCACTCAGGGTCACCCCACCTCCGAGCTTGGGCCTTCTGGGGACTTGCTCTGTCCTCTGGGCAACGAGCGAGGTGGCTCACTGGCAGCTGCAGCTCACAAGCCTCTCGGCTTCGGGAACACCCTGAGAAGCCTTCAGTCCCCCTCGGGGCAGTTTCCTGTCTAAGCCTGTGGAGTTTCCTCCTGTTTGGCATGAACTCAGGGGGATCCTGACGCGCATGTCTGGAGCTCCTTTGCTTTGCAGATCACACCTTTCTTGAACTTGTCCACACTACCGACAGCCCCAGACTCTGAGCGCTGAGCTCCGTCTTCTCTGTAGGAGCGCCCTTCCTCCCTCCCGGGTGGAGGCCAGGCTTCCGGAAGCCGGGCCGTCGCAGGGCTTGCCTCGCTCGTTCCTCTCCTGCCAGGGCCCGTGGTCCTGGGCTGCCTGTTGACCGAGAGTTGTTCTGTACGTTTCATACGGTCTCCTAGTTTTTCAAGGTAGAGGTTTAACCAAATTTATGTTATTCCATCATAGTTAGAAGTGGAAGTCCTTTCTTATATTTTAAAACTGAACCTTGGGGAAATATTTGGCAGATCCTCAAGAAGTTAAAACATAGAGTTACCATAAGACCCAGAAAGTCTACTCTTTAGGCTTTTACCCCCAAAGAACTGAAAGCAGGGACTCAGACACTTGTATGTCCACATCAGCACAGCTCACAATAGCTGAAGAGGAGCAACCCAGCTGTTAGAACAGACAGATAAGCAACGCATGGTCCAACCGCACAGCGGGCACCGCTCAGCCTTAGGAAGGAGGGACATGCCGGCGCGAGTCACATCAGGGACGGGCCCTGAGGACACCAGGCTCAGTGAGGTGAGCCCGTCACAGGAGGACAGAAACTGTGCCATTCCGCTCACACGCGGTCCCTGGGGTCCTCCCACTCAGAGACTGAGAGCAGAGCTTTCGTTGCCTGGGCTGAGGGAGGGCTGGAGAGCTGGTGTGTAATGGAGACAGCGTTCCAGCTGGGAGATGAGAGGGCTCTGTGGAGGGTGCTGTTGGCGGCGTCAACTGTGAATGTACTTAATGCCACTGACTCGCATGCCCCAGATGTGAGAATGGAAGACTTTCTGCCATCCCTGGGCTTCCCAGACGGTGCTGGCGGTGAAGAGCCCACCCGCCAGTGCAGGAGATGTAAGGACCATGGGCTCGATCCCTGGACTGGGAAGACCCCCTGGAGAAGGGCATGGCTACCCACTCCGGCATTCTTGCCTGGAGAATCCCATGGAGGATTCTGGTGAGGAGCCTGGTGGCCACAGTCCACGGGGTCCCAGAGTCAGACACGCCCGAGCGGCCAAGCATGCACGCATTTACACACATCCTACCTCAATAAAACAATCGCCGAAAAAGAGTCTTCCATCCATAGTGATGCGCTGGCCCCGAATCTTCCAACAAAAATCTGACTTCAGAATTTGTGTGACCAACCCGTGGATGAGTNCAGAGTCAGACACGCCCGAGCGGCCAAGCATGCACGCATTTACACACATCCTACCTCAATAAAACAATCGCCGAAAAAGAGTCTTCCATCCATAGTGATGCGCTGGCCCCGAATCTTCCAACAAAAATCTGACTTCAGAATTTGTGTGACCAACCCGTGGATGAGTGTGTGGACTGTTCTGGCATAAAGGGTAGCGCTGGCTGAGCTGAGGGCCTCAGTGAGACCACAGACTGGACGCTGATCATGCACCAGTGGGGTCTCCTGGCCACCCTGTGCCCACGTCCAGCAGCGTCACTGTTCATAGGGAAAGTACACGAAGTCCATGGCGACGGGGCCTCGGGTCAGCAGCCCACTCTCAGCGCCTCAGAGAAAAGGATTTTGCTGGTAATACATCTGAAACTGTCCTGTAAATTTTTGTGGTACCAAAAATTTTAAATATATAGTGAATATATTAAAGACAGAGATTGTGTAACGTTCTCACATTGATTTGTTTAGAGGAATTAGTAGCAGTAAAATCCCAGTAAAGTATGTATACACCATGATACAAAATTTGAAGTTGAAAAATTAAAGAGCTTAAAAACATATTTAAAAATTAAAAAGATCAACTTCTGAAGGACTGAGCTTAGGTGGTGACCCGCGTGTGACGGGGACTGCCAGTGGGACAGAGCGTCTGCTTCCTGCTCTAGAAGGGCAGGCGGAGAGAGGGCCGCCCGCGGGGCCTACTCACACGATGGTCTTCCCGATGTGCAGAAACGACTTCTCCACGAACTCCCGCACGCTGTGGACCTCCCCCGTGGCGATGACGAAGTCCTCGGGCTCATCCTTCTGCAGCATAAGCCACATGGCCTGGGGAGAGAGGCAGAGTGGGTGAGAGGCAGAGCGGGGGAGAGGGGCAGAGCGGAGGGGGGCAGAGCGGAGGAGGGGGGCAGAGCGGGGGAGAGGGGCAGAGCGGGGGAGAGCTGCACGCAGGCCTCGGGACGGTCAGCGCAGCAGGCACCCCCGCCGGGCCAGGCTGACGGCCCGCACACCCAGCCCCCAGGTAGCCGGGGCACGCACGCACGCGCGCGCGCAGCTGAACCGCCTTGCCGCACACCTGAAACCAGCAAACGGTAGATCGCCTCAATGCAATTTTCCAAGTTAATAATATAACTTATTAATTTATTTTAACTGGAGTCTAATTACTTTATGATACTGTGGGTTTCACCACATTGACACGAATCAGCCACGGGCGCACGTGTCCCCCTGTCCCGAGCCCCCTTCCCGCCTCCTTCCCCATCCCAACCCTCTGGGCTGTCCCAGTGCACCTGGGTCCCCCATTTTAAATAAAACAGACCCCACCAGCAGGGACGCTGAACTTCTGCTCTCACGTTTAAAGGAAACTGTTGGCTGGCGTCTCCTGGCTGCTGTTAGATAGGCTGAAAGATACATTTCTGAGGTCAATGGAGCAGCTAATTCTCTTTCAGAAAATGCAGCCTACAAAGTTCAGTTCTTCTTCCTCCATCTGAACTTACGGGAGCCTTCTAAAAAAATACAATCGTGCTTATATCTCTTGTGTTCGAACTTTCTCCTCGCAACTATTCTGCGTTTTGGGTCTACTTCCAGACCATCTTCAATCGTATTCTCGTCCTACGAAAGGGGGGCCTTCTGGCCACTTCGCACGCCACGCGCTGCAGCTCACGTGGCGTGAGCAGGGCAGTGGAGACAGACCCCGTCAGGGACACAGCGAGACACCGATGAGGTCGTCCTGCAGGGGAGGGCTTTGTTTACGGCCACAGACTGCAGAAAGACCGGCGGTGTCACGTCGTATCGTAGTTGATGGACTCGGTTGCAAGACTTTTCAAAAGTTTATTTTGCTTATTCGGCTGCACTGTGTCTTATGTGAGACACGCGGGGTCTCCTTCCCTGACCAGGGGTTGAACCTGAGCCCCTGCATTAGGAGCTCGGGGTCTTAGCCACTGGAGCACAAGGGGAGCCCCAGCTGTGACACTTCAAAATTTTACATGAGTCACANAAAAGTTTATTTTGCTTATTCGGCTGCACTGTGTCTTATGTGAGACACGCGGGGTCTCCTTCCCTGACCAGGGGTTGAACCTGAGCCCCTGCATTAGGAGCTCGGGGTCTTAGCCACTGGAGCACAAGGGGAGCCCCAGCTGTGACACTTCAAAATTTTACATGAGTCACATTAATAATAGAGCTTGCTTGGTTTTAAAAAGGCACAGAATGCAAGCTCTTCTCTTCACCGTGACGGCGCGCCTGGCCTGGGAAGCCTGTGCTTTGGCGGCCCCCGCAGTGTCAGGGCCAGGCCCGGCACCCCGGCTGTCCGCTCCTTGGGGGCGCCTTGCTCGCGAGCACCCGCGGAGGCCAGGCCCTTCTGGTGTCTTTCTTGCAGGAGCCTCCCGGCCTGCCTGCCCTCCTCCCGCGGCCTGGGAGCCCTCTCTCTGCACCCTGACACAGCAGTCTCCCGGGTCTCCCTGGGGCGATGGCCCCCATGCTGACTCCACTGCGGCCACCTCCCCGATGAAGGGACCATCCCGCCTCCCAAACACACAAGCTGGGGCATAGACGCTCGTAAGCACACACACGCACACACACACACGTTTTGGCTTTCTTCAAAACACTTTCAAAGTTTTTAGGAAAAATCAAATTATACTTCTGGCTAGAATTTCTATTAGAACGTTTTTCTGAGGGATTAGTGTGTACATTTAAGTGTGTTTTGCTCAAATTTCCTTTCTAAAAATAACATTTCAAATGGGTCGTGCAGGACGGCTCGGCTTATTTTATTTCTTTCGAACAGTATGTTGGGGCTCAAACGGTTTAGAAAAAAATCATATTTTGACTCATGTGACAGGAAGTGAGGACAGCTGAAAACGAAAGGAAAGACGCAGCCCGCCAGGGTTGGGCCACGTGAGGCGCCGGCGCCGGCCCTGGGGCGCACCGAGAACCTGGGGCTACCAGGAGCCTCTCCCTTTGCTGCACCCAACGCCGAGAATCTGCCCTCTTCTTTTCCCTCAGACCGTCTGCGGCCTCTGACCTGCCAACTTCTAGGCATTTCCTGTAAAGCTCATACAGTCCTGGACTGCAGTCTGGGAATGGGACGGGCAGGGACATACAACTCCAGGTTTGTTTGCTGTTCCTGAGCAGTTCATGGTCTTAACAGAGGGAAGGGGCTCTGTCTGGATTTCCGCTGAGTCCAGCGGATGGTCCTTGACTGGCGATGGGGCCGGGTGGCGCCCGGGCCAGCCGGCGAGCGAGCTAGCGTCTGGAGTGGCCATGCTTAGCGCTCTGCCCCCAGGCTGTGGCGGGCGGCCCGCAGGGATGCTCGCCCAGCCTGACACAAGGGCCCGAGTGGGAAGCGATGGCCCGGCCTCCGCACACAGCTGGGCGCGCTGACCTGGTCCACTTCTCCCTGGACGGACAGCGCAGCTGACCAGGGTCCACCTCCACGTGCCTTCCCGATCATGGGCAGGAGGGGTGACCCGTGATCAGCCCGCAGCTTCTGACACAGAAACGCTCCAGAGGGGACAGGCTTAAGATGTCAGGGTCCAGCCCCATCTCTCCAGGTACAAGGGGCCCCATGAGGATACAACGGATGTACCCACACACACTCATCACCCCGCCCTGACCCGATCACCAGGGCAAAGGAAAACTTCGCCTGCTTCTCACTTTTTCACCTGTCCCACGGGGAGGAAAGACAGCCGGTGCAGGGGTGCACCAAGGCTTGGAATTCCTCCTCAGGGAACCGTCCCTGATGGCAAATGGACCCTTCAGCTGTCCAGCCACATCTCATGGTACATGGGGTCATGGAGACCTGCCCCACGTCACTGACATCAGGGGGCCAAGTCCAGATGGCTATAGATATTCGCTCCATTTGGAGGTGTGTTTTCTTGTAACCGTACAATTAACCTAGCCGTTTTACAAATCTGATTAGAGAAGTCAAAATAAAACTTTGATTTAAAAAATTTTCAAAAAAGAACCCTAGGGGGGGTTCAAGATTGGGAACTCATGTACACCTGAGATGAAAAAAATAAAAATAAAAATAAAAAATAAAAAAAATGAAATAAAATTAACTCAAAAAAAAAAAAAAAAAAAAAAGAAAAAAGAAAACAGNAGAAGTCAAAATAAAACTTTGATTTAAAAAATTTTCAAAAAAGAACCCTAGGGGGGGTTCAAGATTGGGAACTCATGTACACCTGAGATGAAAAAAATAAAAATAAAAATAAAAAATAAAAAAAATGAAATAAAATTAACTCAAAAAAAAAAAAAAAAGAAAAAGAAAAAAGAAAACAGTCAACTGCAAAAAAAAAAAAAAAAAAAGAACCCTAAAACCCTCCTCTCCCACGCCTGCTTGTTGGCCGTTTGGGTCACGGACGCGGAAGTCCGGGGGAGGGGCCCCCGCCTCCCTGGGCGCGGGGCTCGGGCGGCTCCCAGCTGGGCCAGTGGAGGAGAACAGCCAAAGTGCATCGCACAGCTGGCCAGCGGCCCGATTCCGCACATGCCCTTCAGAGCGCGGGGTGTTTGTCTTCAAAACTTGTGTTCGACGGTTGCTTCCCCCTCGCCGTTAACCTCTGGCTTGGTATCCGAGCCACGGACACTCATTAACCGAGCTGTCATCCGTGCATAACGAGACGTGTTAACCAAGGTTATGTTTAACTATGTCCGGTGGACTGCTGCCGCTTCAGCTCTGAGCTTGTGCGGTGCGCTTCACGGGCCACCGTCCTGGAAACGGTCTAAACATACACACATACTTACAAGTACACACGCGTGTAGACACACACACACACACACACACACACGTATAAAATAGGGGAGAAAGTCCACAAACTATTTCTACTGAAAATCAGAGGCATTTGAACAAATGGAGATAAAATTCCCCATAGAGTGTTCTAAGTGTGGAACTAGTCACATGCATTTTCTTTAAGCTCATTCAGTAGCTGTCTCCACGACGACAGCCTGGTGTTCTTAGCTTGAATCAGGACCTTGAGGAGTCCTGGGCAAGGCTGGGTCTTATGTTTGTGGGACCCACAGGGGGAGGTTGAAGGGCTAGCCCAGGGTCGGGGGAGCACCCCTTACTCTGACATAGTTGGGGAACAAATACAACTATATTGATAAAATCATTTAGCATAAAATCAAAACCTCAATGTAGTCATTTCCTCATGGGCAAAAATACTGAGGCTTGTGGAGTCCTTTGATTAAGGGCCTTTTAGACATTTTAAAGATACAAACTTACTAGACAGGAAAAAAATCATTAGATCATAAATTAAAAAAAAAAACCCAAAATAATGGAACAAACTTAGAAGGCTCTCTAGCTCTCGCTATGAATGGTCATTCAACGCTGGTACCGAAGCTCTGAAATGGACTGGGCCAGCACGTGCCCTGCCCTGGCCTTTGTTCCAGCCACACCCACGGACCTGCAAGGTCCAAGGCGGGGGAGCCACAGCCTGGTCGCCCAAGTCCTCCGGGAATCCCCCAACCCAGTGTGCTTGGAACGCACTCCGCTCTCTGCACACGCAGAGCCAGGTAACACAGCTGTTTCCCCTTTGCTCTCCGAGGATGCGTCGTCCACTTCCTGGGCGCAGCAGTCACGCGCGTGCCGTGCCCCCCCCATCCCCGCCCGTGCTCAGGTCTGTTGCGTGCTGCCTGGTCACATTCATGCTTGTTCTCGCCCACATTCTTTCATCTGGTTTCCTTTTGCTTGTCCCTTTGATTGTTTCTAATAACACTTATTTAAGATTTTCTTTCTAATGTGGCTTCGACGTCTTGAATGATTTTCTCTCTTGTCTGTGTTGGTCCTGACTACTTCAAGCTTAGCTCTCTCATTTATTTCATTTCATTTATTTCCTTGAAGTGTGGAATCTGCAAACATTTCCTTAAAGGGCCAGAGAGTAAACACTTGAGGTTTCTGAGCCACAGGCTGAGCCACAGGCACTCAGCTCTGCGGCCGGCGCTCCGAACGGCCGCGACAGCTCCGGGACAGACCTGAGCAGCGGCACTGCTGTGGAGCCGGTGACTGGCCCACGGATGCTCGTCTGTCCACCCAGGCTTCTAGAAGACGGAACTGGACTGTGCTGCCTGTAGTTCCTCTGGATCCTGGTGTCTTCCTCTGACACTGCTGCTTACGGTCAGTGCACGTGCCTGCCTGCCTGCTGGGCCCTTGTATCCCCTGCAACCCTGTTCCCCAGGCTGCTTACGGTCAGCGCACGTGCCTGCCTGCCTGCTGGGCCCTCATATCCCCTGCAACCCTGTCCCCAGGCTACTCCCCTTTCCCACCATTATTATCTGCTGCAGAACGGCGTGAGAAAGAGCAGAAAAGCACAGGGTGGGCCTGCTGCCCCCAAGGTTCTCCCCAGACACTCTCTCCAGAACCACCACGCTCCCCGCCGGGGCACACCTGCCCTCTCTCCCCAGCGTCGGGCTGGGGAGCGTGGCCACCGGGCAGCCCGGCCATGATCAGTCTGCACCCTCGGCCTGGAGGCCCGGCCCGACAGGGAAGCTGGTGTGTCCTGCAGGAAACGGTGGGCATTGGTATGGACGTTCTCTAACCCTCCGTAACCCTGACGGCAGGAAGCGAAGAAGACCTAAGGAGCCTCTGGATGAAATGGAAAGAGGAGAGTGAAAAAGCTGGCCTAAAAGCATTCAAAAGACAAAGATCATGGCTCCAATCCCATCACTTCATGGCAAGCAGATGGGGAAACAATGGGAACAGTGGCAGACTTTATTTTTTGCTTTCCAAAATCACTGCAGATGGTGACTACAGACATGAAATTCAAAGACACTTGCTCCCTGGAAGAAAAGGTATGACCAACCTAGCCAGCATATTAAAAAGCAGAGACATTACTTTGCCAGCAAAGGTCCGTCTAGTCAAAGCTATCGTTCTTCCAGTGGTCAGGTACAGATGTGGCAGATTATAAAGAAAGCTGAGCTCCGAAGAACTGATGCTTTTGAACTGTGGTGTTGAACAAGACTCTTGAAAAGACCTCGGACTGTAAGGAGATCCAACCAGTCAACCCTAAAGGAAATCAGTCCTAAATATTCATTGAAAGGACTGATGCTGAAGCTGAAGCTCCAATCCTTTGGCCACCTGATTCAAAGAACTGACTCGTTGGAAAAAACCCTGATGCTGGGAAAGACTGAAGGTGGGAGGAGAAGGGGACGATAGAGGATGAGATGGTTGGTTGGCATCACTGACTCAATGGACATGAGTTTGAGTGAACCCTGGGAGTCGGTGAGGGACAGGGAGGCCTGGCACGCTGTATTCCATGGGGTCGCAAAGAGTCAGACTCGACGGAGCGACTGAACTGAACTGAACTGAACCATGCGTAATATCATCCTGTGGAGCTTCTAGGACTGAAGACTAAGCTGAGCAAGTTCTAGAGCCAGACGTGCACGCCCAGCTCCACACACTCGGAGTGGGTGCATCAGGTCATGTGGCCACGTAAACAGGGAAGGAGAGAGCCGCACGGAGACGCAAAACGGACGACGTCTCCTGGTGCCGAGCTGCTCAGGACTCAGAGTTCGGCAGCAGGAGGACCGGGGCGGTGGCTCCGCCCTGCTCCCGGGCCGTGGGCCAAGGGGCCTGATCGCCTGGCCTCGCGCTGGACACACCCGCTCTCCTGCACCTGCCCTGCCTCCACGGCCTCCCAGCCGGTCTGCCCCCACCTCCTCAAAAAACAGAAGCTGCAAGGCCCCCTCTGGCCTCGTGCGGCCTTGGCCTGGAGTGACCCAGCGTCCCCCCACTCTGTGGACAGGCTCAGCCCAAACCCAGCAAAGGGGAAAGAAACACCACCGTGAGAAGTCAAGTCGCACAGTGAGAGGCACTCGGGGTGAGAGGGCGGTCCTGTGACGACCGGAGCTTCAGCTGGTGGCTTCAGCACCGCAGTGGAATTCCACGTTAACAGCGCCGTCGCTGCCTCCGCCGCTGCGTCTCTGCTCAGTGCTGTTCGCCTCCAACACCCTGTCAGGCCCCTGAGAAGGACAGGAGCCCGGGACTCAGGCTTGGCGGCCCGGCCCAAGCTCCGGGACTGTCACAACACGCTTCCCAGAAGTGCTGCTTCCTGGAGCCCAGCCGCCTACCTGGACCAGGTGTTTCCAATTACCTGCTCCCACGCACACGGCCTGTGAGCCACCCAAACCTGCTTCGGGCTCAGCGGGGCACTGCGAGCTGTGGGCTGGGGGCAGGAAGTGACTCCACACCCACGGCCACCTGCCAGCCGCCCCGGCCGCCCGTGGCTCCCTCGCAGAAGCCAGCCCTGACTTCCATGTGACCTTCCCCTCCAGCGTGTCCTGACCACCTGGCCCTGCCCCTCGGCTGGGTGACTCCAACCTCTGGAATCCAGCTTCTGGGCTGGTCCTGGGCACCCACGAATGGCAGGCGTGAGCCTCACCACCCCGATAACCATCGCCACTGGTAAATAAAGCCCATAAACACATCGGGGTATGTGCATCGGGCAACGCAGACTGCACTTTCTTTACAAGCTCAGTTTCCTTAAAGCAGTGCCACAGCAGAATGCTGCAGGCCACGCATGCAGCTTAGCACTTTCCGTGAGCTACAGTGAAAAGGAGACGGGAAAGGGAAGCTGATTTCAATGTCTTAGAATGCCCAAACGCAGCACCTTGTCACTGCAACACAGGACACCCTCAAGGTACTTCAGGCTACTTTTCTATGCAGGGAGCCCTGGTGCTCCTTCTGTGGTCACAGCGCCCCTGAGTTCAGACAGGCACGCCTCACATGCTCAGTGACGCGGGGGCCTGGTGGGCGCCTGCCGGGCACAGGGCGGCAGAGCCATCCCGGAGGAGCAGAGCTGAGTGGGCAGTGCCTCGTCCTGCTGCTCCGCCTGCAGGGCCGGGGAGGCGGCCGCCCCGCCAGCGGCACAGCTGCAGGACTGACCTCTCGTCCCTTTCTCGTCACGGCTTCCACGCCGCCTGCCTCTTCCTGGAGTGACCTCACCGGTGAAGACAGACCTTGAAAAGCCGTCCCATAGCTCCCGGCTGATGACCATCTAACACGTGAAACCTGTCTCTTATACACATCTAGATGTGTATAAGAGACAGCTCTGTGGACAGGCTCAGCCCAAACCCAGCAAAGGGGAAAGAAACACCACCGTGAGAAGTCAAGTCGCACAGTGAGAGGCACTCGGGGTGAGAGGGCGGTCCTGTGACGACCGGAGCTTCAGCTGGTGGCTTCAGCACCGCAGTGGAATTCNGGGCAGCGATTCACCCCCCCCCCACCCGCCCTGTGGGGACAGCGGGGAGTGAAGACCCAGAGGATCCTGAGAGGCACGATGGCGCTGGGCGCTCAGAGGAGGCTGGCTGCTCGAAGCAAATCTGGGCGCCTCAGAGTCACCCGGAAGGGGCCCGGCACCCTGTGGGCCTCCACCAGCCCCCGCGAGGCTGGCCCCGCAGCCTGAACACCTGTACTTTGACACGCTCCCGGGAGGTGCCAGCACCCGTGTGGGAACCACAGGGAGAACCCCGGCTTGCTGGGATCAGGTGTGGAGTCAGAGCGCCTGGGTTAGACCCCCATTCTAGGAGTCACTGGATAACTTTTGAGAAGTTGCCTAATCTTCCAGCGCTTCAGAAAAATGAGAATAAATGGTGCTGGCCTCAGAAGGCTGTTTCTAGGATTAAATTAGTTAATATCCCTGGTGGCTCAGCTGGTAAAGAATCGGCCCACGATGTGGGAGACCTGGGTTTGATCCCTGGGTTGGGAAGATCCCCTGGTGAAGGGACAGGCTACCCACTCCAGTATTCTGGTCTGGAGAATTCCATGGACTGTATAGTCCATGGATTTGCAAAGAGTCAGACACGACTGAGAGACTTTCACTTTTCACTTTCATGAAAAAGGCTGGGAACAGGGGCTGGGGCAGAGTGAGTGCTCGAGGACTGCGGTTTACTGTGACGCTGACGCTGTCTACATAGCTGGCGAGGGCTCCTGGTATCTGGAGACGTCAGCTCCTCTTCAAGAGGGGAGAGTGGAGGGTGGAGAGAATTTAATCCCAGTTCTGTTAGTCAGAGCCACAGACTTTCACAGCTGGAAGGGACCTCGAGGTACCGCCATTCAATTCCACTCATTTAGAAGGTGGGCTAGCGGCTGAGAGCAGGGAGGCGGGGTGACCCGTCTGAAGTCACACAGCCGGTTTGGCTAGTGGCAGACGAGAGGCTGCGCCCCCGTTCATTCCTCCTCCGGGCGCACTCCGCTCCCACACGCCTTCCTGAGGGAGTGCCGCAGAGGGCTGCTAGGAACCCCGCGTGGGCCTCTGCGCGCCTGCCCGGGGACCCGACCTGCCGGTTCGCAAGCGTTCACAGGGGCCCGCACGGTGCTGGGCAAGGAGGACGCAGGGTAGGGAGGCGGGCAGACCCGGTGGACACCTGGCCGGGCTCAGTGACGTCCACACTTTACGCAGGAAACAGCTTCGATAGGCCGATATTTGATTTGGGGAAGGGCTTCTGAGCGTAAACTCCAGGGAGCCTCCAGGAGCTGTCGGGCGTGGGGGCTCCCTCAGCCTCTGTCCTGAGCAAGCCCACGGCCCGCAGCTCAGGATGGAAGGGCGTGCGGCCGGGGAGCTGTCCCAGGGTCTCCCCTCCTCCCAGCCCTTTTCAGTAATGGAGATGGACTCATTCTGGGTCAGTCAGGGTCTCAGAAACACCTGTGCCCAGGGCCCCAGAGTCTGCGCAGCCGGCCCCGGGTACCACAGATGCCCAGCTGTGCTGGGGGCAGCAGCTGGCTGAGGCTGGGGGGGCCTGGGGCAGAAGCACCGAGGCCTAGGGTAGGAGACGGGGAGCCACAGGCCTGGGGGGCTCGGCAGGGGGCCCCCTGAGCAGGCCTGGGAGGCACCTGCCACCCCCGGATGACTGCCCCACCCCTGGACTCTCCGAGCTGGCTTCCGGCCCCCACGCACAGGCTGCGAGGAAGACGGGGGCTCAGCCCCTGGGTGGAGGGTGGCCACACGGGGTCGGCAGTCAGTGCTCGGGAGGCACCCGGCTCAGGGCCTGCAGAGAGGATGCCAAGAGGGGCAATGCCGGCGGGGGCGGGGAGCGCACCTTGGGGTGGGCCCCCAGAACTGGCACCTGTCTGCCCCTCACCCCAGGACTTCAGCACCTGCCTGTCTAGCGTCCCAGGGACCACCCAGCACTCACAGCATCCTCCTGAGGATGGTGGCCTGGCCACCTTATTCATTGAAACTCACTTCAAATGTGTTTCCCACAACGTTCTGAGTCACAAAAATCAGGATTTCAGCTTAAAAGTCACCCTCCCCTCAGCACTCCTGAAGCTACGATGAATAGATTTAGATTTACTCATCCCGTCTTTAACCTTTGGTGGCTAAATGTAAGAGCATCCCGGCACACACAGTGTGGAAGCTTTGCTCTTCTGGGAGGCCAGGCCACGCTTATTAGCTCAGCCCTGCCCACAAGCACACTGTTTCTGTTATGATTATTTCCTAGGTGCTGACTCAGCAACGTCCTTGATTGAAAGAGATGGGAAGGTAAGCCAGTTACATTTAAGAAAGCATTTCTGTGACGGTAATATTGGAGCTGAGTGACATGGGAAGAGAGGGATTCTACTAGATAAAAAACCCCAGTAGTCTACAGACACTCCCACAACACTGCTGAAGATTAAGCAAAAAGCTCCTTAATGTTTTCCAAATTAAAAAAGAAAAAAAATCAAGAGAATTCCTAAACGTTTGATTACCTTAAGAACACACAGGACAGGAGTTTCTTTTTTTTTTTTTTTTGAGTCTTTATAACTTTAAATAAAATCAGGTCTTTGATAAATTGAATTAATATTTTCAAGACAGTTAACACATCGAGTAGTTAAAAATTCTAAAATTCTCCCCCTACCCCCTAGTATCAAATCAACATAAACCTCTTTGGAGAAGCTTAACTCAAATTACCAGATTCTGGAGAACAAACCTTTATTTCTTAGTGACTAAAATTTTCAGTTGTTTGACAAGTACCAGTGACTACTCAAGACCGAGGATTAAGAAGAAAAGTTGTGGGACCCTATGAAACACCAGAGGTGGTTCTGCCGGCAAACGCTGTCGGCAGGGGCCATGGGGCCATCTTTTCTGTTAACACAACATTTTCACATTTATTTCATATGAATGAACAATGTCTGCACTGTCTTCCTGAACACTAATTTAGTGTTGTATTTTTTTTGCTGTGTCAATGAGTGTCAAAATATTGTTCTTCTAATACATGAAAGTATTTGCATGGAGCTTTATGACTGATCTTCAGATGTTAGCCAGAGGCAAAATAAAACAGAGACACTCCAGTTGGGAAATCTCCCCAGCAATGAAAGGCAAGAGTCTTTAACATATTCTGCCTTTCTGCCAATTTTTTTTTTTCCCAACTGCACAATGGCTTATTTACCCTGCAACTGGTGAAATTCAAAGCGTTGTGAGAAACAGCAAAACTACACTTCAACAGTAAGACCTAAGGATTCCATTTCCCTGAGAATGAAAGAGAAAGTTTTCGAGGAGGAAGACCAGAATTTCAAGAGGAAATTCTATTAGAGCCTGACATGGATTAAAATACAAACCACGTCCACCAATTACAGCAAAGCCAAGAAGCGCAGTGCGCTCTGACAGTGAGCGGAGGGACACGCGGGCGGCTCGCCCTCGGTCTCCTGTCTCCGCACGTCTCCTGTCTCCGCACGTCTCCTGCGCAGATGCTCCGCGCCTGTGGCCGCGCGCACTCGTCCGTTCCTAAGGACAGCAGGGCCACACCGGGCTAGCAGTCTCCTCAGACCCGGAGGCCGCGGCCAGCGATCTGATGGGCTTCGACTCTGCTCGCTCCTCCTGCCCACTCAGGATCTGGGCACGGCGGCTCGGACGGGAGAGGCGCGATGCCTCTCACAGGAGCGCGGGTCCGGCCACGGCTTACTCACCCGAAACTGCGGGCTGGGCCGCTGCGTCGGGAGGGCAGGCCCGGGGCGGGAGCCAGGACGGGCCGCGAGGCCGCGCTCCGCCGCAGGGACCAGGCCAGCCTTCCAAGTCAGGTGCTGGCTTGCAGACGAGCAAGCTCATCAGCCTGCAGCAACGTCCACAATGTTCTTACTGATCAGAAAGGCTTGTGACGCAAGGCGCTGGGGGCACGGGGGGGCGGGTGGTATGTGGAAATCTGTGCTGGCTCCCTCGGCCCAACTTTCCGAGAAGGAGGCACTTGGGGTGGTGTTTACGGAAGGCAGCCGCTACCCCAGGATGAGCGCCTTCCCGGGAAGACGTGCGGTCCTCGGGACCAACGGAGGCGGCTGGTCATGCACACACGCGCAGCATCGTCACCGTCCTGCCCTCACCACGGGCGGAGCCTGGTTAGGAAGCTGGCCACAGATAACGCCTCGAAACTCAATCTGAAATGATCCCCCGGACGTTTTTCTTCCCCGTGACGCCCTAGGTAACGCCGATAATTTTGTTTTTCAAATCAGTGTTGTCGACTGAAGAACAGTGATTGAACATTTGCTCCAAAAATCATAAATTAATGTAAGAGGCTGGATCACAAATTAAGAGGCTGCTAACTTTCCAGCAGGAGCATGTGTGTGAGCAGAACATGAACTCACCTATCAAGGCTCTGGCAAAGGGGCCACTGTGGCAGCCACACTTNAATTTTGTTTTTCAAATCAGTGTTGTCGACTGAAGAACAGTGATTGAACATTTGCTCCAAAAATCATAAATTAATGTAAGAGGCTGGATCACAAATTAAGAGGCTGCTAACTTTCCAGCAGGAGCATGTGTGTGAGCAGAACATGAACTCACCTATCAAGGCTCTGGCAAAGGGGCCACTGTGGCAGCCACACTTCCTGCTCAATCCACATGGATTTTCCAGCTCCCATTTCTACTAAACTCCTCCTAAAGTCACAGGGAAAGACAGTGTGGCGAGGTGATAGCAGGTCAGAGCTTTGGGACACACGCGGGGTGCTGCCTGACCAGGGCCATCTGACTAGACAGTGGACAAGGGGTCCTTCCCACCCTGCCCTCCCCCATCAGCCACAGTGAAGCCTCGCGAGCAAAACGAAGGAAAACAGGGCTTCCCAGGTGGCACAGTGGCTACAAAAAGAAGAAATTCCATTCAGAGTCCAGGAGAAGACCACGCAAGTGAGACGAAGCCTCAGTGAACTGCCTCCAAGGAAGCCCGTCTCCCCGGCAGGGAGAGGAATCCGCAACCTGCCGTGGGCAGCCCCCGGCCCGGGGTAGGCAGAGACGAGGGGTGGGCTGCAACGCCCTCGGCCCCCCCCCGCCCCACAGCTCTGAGTGCCCGACGCCAGGCCACACGGGACAGGAAGGGGCACGAGCACGTGCTCACGGGGGCATGGATGGGCAGGGCTCTGTACTGAGGAGCAGCATGGCGTCCCAGCCAGGCTGGCACAGACCCCCCCCCCAGGGGCCAGGGTCAGCGTCTTGGAGTGCCAGTCACCTTCATCTCCCGCCCCGTGTTAGGCTAGGGCCCTGAGAAGAGAGGCAGTTTGCGGCCTTTGCTCCCAGGTGTGAGTGGTGTCCCCTGGCTGGGAACGTGTCACCCGTGGGGACTGCCACCTGCTTCAGCAGAGACCCCGTCTCGTGGTGGCCCTGCTGCCCGCGGGGGGTCGGGAAGGAGCAGGGCCAGCCCCTGCTGATACCAGCTCCTCCCGCTGCTGGAGGTGGAGGACAAGGACGAAGGGAAGAGTGAGAACAGCACCCCGGCTCCGGCGGTGCCGGGTGTGGTGGCCGAGGATACCTCTCGCGATCGGCCGTCACCTTGTCATGGGAGGGGGGTCAGTTCCACAAGCTGAGCCTGTGCCGTGGGCACCCCCTGGAGAGACCCTCCCGCCTCCCGCAGACGGCGGGATGTGAAGGCCTGGAACCGCCACGCATCCCCCCAGGGAGAGTGTTACAGGGAAATGGGCCACACAGGCCAGGGCCAAGGTTGTGCGGTGGGAAGAACGCGGACGGAAGTCCTCGACTCCGGGCTCATCATGTCAGACACGTCACCGACTTCCTGCTCAGGTTCCCTACACGGTCCAGGGTCTAGGGCCTCCATCAGAGCATCTCTGGAAAGCACTTCGTGATCCACAAGATGTCACCGCTGCTGCAAATGGAGATATTATTGGAGAAAATTTCCTGGGCTAACGCCTAAGAGATCAGCGACCCGTAACGATCTCCCAGATATGACGTGATGATTCCACGGCCTGTTATCAGTCCTAACATGAAAACACAGCATTCTTCAGAGCACCAATTCTTTTTAAAGATGTGTTTTAGAATGGAACCTCTGGTTTCAACATTTCCATCCTTAAGAATTTCTGAGTTCTTGTCCAAGGCAGGTTGGCTGTTTAATTTTTGAGAGAGTATAAAAGTCCTGGTAATTTCTGTGTTTGTCTTGTATCTGCGTTCCTGCTATATTAGGGAAATAAATCTGTGCTACACAAGTAGATGTTTGGGGGGCGCTTGAACTCACTTCCTTTATAGAGTTAACGTCACACATCATCGTGTGTGCTCCTTGGTATAACACTATTCCCAAGTTGTCAACAGTTGTTGACAGAAAAACAGATGTTTTCCCAGCATTTCTCAATGAAGTAGAAAAGCCTATAAATAGAGCCTAAACTGAGGCATGATTAGAAGGTTTCAACAAAAAGAAGTCTTAAAACAAACAAAACAAACCTTTTAAGACAGAGCAGCTAACTGGAAAGTGTGCTCTGGGGCGCTGAGCCCTAATGTAAGTGTGACGCTAACTCTGATGCCATCTTTACTCAGGAGCCTCGTCCTAAGCATCTTAGTCTAAACATCTCCAAACTTCACCGTTTCTTTTGGCATGGGAGCTCCCACCCGCTCCACCTCTCCTCCTGGGGCAGCAGGGGAGGCTGGGGCAGGACTGGTGGGCACGGAGTAGGAAGGCAGGTCTGAGAAGCCCCCCAACCGGAGAGGCAGGCCCAGAAGGGGACCACGGTGGAGCCCCAAGAAACGTCCATCTGCCACCGTTTCCATGAAGATATCAGAAGAATCTCCCTAGAGCTTCTCAGAAAGAACATTAACTTCACTGTCTTATTTTACTGATGGGGAAAACAAACAGGGCGAGGAGCGGCCTTGCGAAGGTCATGGTGGCGAAGGAGGGAGGGGCAGGCTTCCCGGCCTGGGGCCACTGTCCACCCAGGCCGCCCCGTCCCAGTGAGCCCGCAGGGGCTAAGGGCTGATCAGCGGCTCCCTGAAAATACCCGGAGCCAGCCCCCAGCACCCACCACAGCCCCTGGCCTGAGGGAGGCCTGGGCCTTGCAGCTCCAGGCACAGGCCGGCCCGGGACTCAGCCAGGACGTGAGGGGCTCGGGGAGGCCCGTCCCAGGGTCAACGTGGGACCCTCCTCCTTCCCCGCTCTCCAGCCTGGACACGAGGGGCCCTCCCAGACTCCGCCGGGTCCCCTCGTTATCGATGCTCTTCAGACGTCATGGGCACACTTCCTCTGTCTCGGGGATTAGACTGGCCAGACTTGCTTCGCTTTATGAAGACGGCGGGGATGGAGGTGGGTGTTAATCTGAAGGATCCTGTCTCTACGAAGGGGCTCTCCACACAGAACCTGAACGTTTGCTAGACACAGCCCCCCCGCAACTCTGAGCACAGCAACGGCCTTCATTCCGTGATTAATTTTTTGGCAGAGAAGGCAGGTAATGTGGGAAGCCCAAGCTGCTGCATCTTGAATCACTGGAAAATGAAACACAATAAAGATCACAGAACCTTTGAGAGCTGGGACATTTGCTCTGGGTTTTGGTGATAAGGAAACTGTACAAAGAGACATTTTAGACGATGAGAGACGGCCTTGGTGCGGGGCCCCAGTCCGTCTACGAGGAGGGTATCTGTCCAGGCACCCTGAGAAGCAGGAGGCAGGTCAGTGAAGCCGTGACTGTAATATTCAAGCATCTGGTTTTATACAAAAGCTAGGAAGGGCTTTCCAGTGAACAGAGCACTTTACTTCGCTGAGTGATCTCTCTTTTGACACAGCACTGGGTAAAGAGTCCAGAGGTTCACACCCCTAGTGCCTTCAGGGGCACTGGTTGGCCAGGGAGGCACCCTGGTGACCTGCAGGGCATATTCCCTTGGGGAAGAGCCGGGAAACTTCCAGGATGAAGGTGTTTCCCACATGGGATGGGGAACCACTCTTGCCAGGCCTTCTGGGTATATAANTCCAGAGGTTCACACCCCTAGTGCCTTCAGGGGCACTGGTTGGCCAGGGAGGCACCCTGGTGACCTGCAGGGCATATTCCCTTGGGGAAGAGCCGGGAAACTTCCAGGATGAAGGTGTTTCCCACATGGGATGGGGAACCACTCTTGCCAGGCCTTCTGGGTATATAAGAGAAGTTGTACATCTGAAATGAAAAAACTGACACTTTTGTTGGAAAAAAAAAAAAAGACTAATTTTAAATGCTAGTTAAAAAAAAAATTTAAACGTTGCCTGGACCCCACCAGGCACAGCCACGGCCCAGCTCAGGCGCAGTCGGGAAGGGCCCCAACAGGAGCATTTTTCCCGAGGACCCGACGTGGGTATCCCGTCCAGCCAGGACCTGCAGACTCTCCCCACACGGCCACTGCCGCGCACACTCAGCTGCAGTCAGTTCACGGAAAACAATGGACAAGCCAAGAAATGTGGCTTCTCGGTTTGTTTACAGTATAGAGCACCCTTGTTCCCCACTTTTTCTGAAATCCATCATAGAGGAAATGTGAACCACAAAGAGAATATAATTTTAAAACCAGAAACATACTTCCCAAACTCCCTTGCCCCAAATTCCATTAAATGTACAAGAGAAGACATCCTTTGTACATAGCTAATATCACTACAAAACAATTAGTCGCAGGGGCCCTATTAAGAAACCCACGGCCAACCACCCTTCAGTTTCACCCGCCCCAAATCAGTGACTTCATTATTTGAGGAATAAAAACACCAATTCATCTAATTTAAACTGAGGGTTTAGAGAAAAGAAAATGACTTGCAAACTGCAGCCCTGCTTCCCCACGCTCTTCCCGCCTCCGTGGACGGAGTCAGACGGCGGACGACGGAGACCGAAGGCCCGTCCGGGCCCCTGGCCTCGGGGGGCGGCCACCTCTCCCAGCCCCCAGACTGACCTCCCCGAGGAGCCAGACGGGCTGACAGAGACGTCAGGCAAGTGCTGAAAGGGGACTCAAGTGTCTGGCAGCGAGTCTGGAGCGAGTTTCTCTGCGAACTCTCTGGGGGCCGCCGCGCTCCAGTTTCTCAGGAATGTTTCGTGCCCCCCCTGCCCCCCAGAGGTCAGGGAAGCCTGCGACGGCCCGAGGGCACGGCCGGACTAAGTGAGCATGAGGCAGCTTGGACGCTCCTCCAAACACGAAAATACAAGGGACGGAATTTCATTAAAAGCAGAAGACGAGCTGATCCAAGTTAATCCTGGCTCTGAGCTGCTGCAGAAACCGTGTTTGTGTTCCGCGCGCCTTCCTGGGACAGAGGTCACCGGCGGTCACACCGGCCACGCCAAATGTCCAGTGCGACCTCAGCTGGCCAGACCTTAGTTTCCCAATGAAGCTTCACCGTGGGTTTGGGGGTGTTAGAGTAAGTGTTCAGCCTGTTTGTGAGTGACTCCATGAAGCAGTCAGACCCTGGGGTAAAAAATAAACATTTCAGGGCTTCACCCTTTCACTGTCTTAAATCGCGAAACAGAAAGCTTTACTATGCACCGTGAGCCATTAACTGAACGTGAGTGTGTAAACACGGGAATGTCTAATGTCAATTTGGCAAGGCATATACTGTCACAGACGTTCTTTCTATTATATCCACAAATATTTGAAAGAGCACATTGTAAATGTCTAAAATGATGGTGTAATTAATAAGACGTGCAAAAGGGCAAGGGTGACATTCCATCATTTGCTTCCAGAAGTTTTAATTGGAAGGATCACTCTAGGAAAGGTACAGTGTGGCCTGCCGATAACATACGACCAATGAAATATTACAAAACTCAAACGTGGGTGCCCATCTTGGAACCTTCTGCTTCAGCCAATTGCCGATGGATGCACTGTAATTCCCTGGCATTTACACCCATCACAGGCATTTTCAAGATGCCTGGTAGGACTCACTGAAATCCAAGCCCCCAGGACGGGGCTGAGAACTCGCCAATTGGAAGGTTGAAACCCAAGTGTCAACCTCATTAGTTTTAAGCTCTAACAAACCAAACTCAATTAGCTCAGACATGAAATGTTGATACCCTTTAGGTAACACAGAGGTTAAGCCCAACGTTCTAATGATTTCTATCTCTTGTTATGAATGGTAAATAAAATCTTAAGATTCAGGGCTGCTTCATTTTTTAAAGCAGTGATTATTGGCTTTATTGGGGCCGTGAACCCCTCAGAGGATGTGATGAAGAATGAGGAAGGTGCCTTCTTCTCTGAAAAGCACGCATGTGTGAGTCTGCACGGGGCAAGCTTCTGCCTGAGGTTTTCGGAGACTCACAGATGCCCCGGAAAGGCTGTCTGCGGACACCGGCTTAGACGCCTCTGATTCGCAGAGGACACACTGCAGCCTCCCCTCATCTCACACTCACACGCTTGCTGATGGCCACGGTGAGGTCGGGTCGGGAAGCTGAGTGGGACGCCAGGGAGCCGAGGAGGTGCTGGCGTGCAGCAAAGCCGGCGACCGGTGCCACGGCCCGAGTCGGCTCAGCCGGGGGTGACCGGTGCCTCTGCCCGCGTCAGCTCAGCCAGGGGCGCTCCGGACGGCAGCTCCCGTGTCCAGGCCCGAGCCCTCGGATGGTGACCAGCTCTGGGGCCGAGACAAAGCAGTGAACAGTGCCTGCTTTGTAAACGGGGAAGCTGAACAAATGTTAGCTGTCAGTTTATGAAGTCAAACTTGCCTTCCTGCCTTGAGAGCCAGCCACGGATCAGGGAAGCGGAACTTAACACCCAGAAAGGGAAGGCAAGAAGGAGTCGACTCATCAGAGGCGTCCAGGATGTCCTCCTACTGAGGGGGGCGACCACGTCACCAGAGGCAGCCAAGGGACTGTTCTGAAAAATTTTTAATGGTGATCCTTTACGAAATAAAGCCGCCACAGCAATAAAGGAAGAAGAGCTCACAGCACTGGACTTTGACTTACACTGTTCATTGGTTCAAAAGAGACGTAAATAAAACACACTGAAATCAAACAAGTGAACGTGTTAGTTGCTTAGTCGTGTCCCACTCTTGTGACCCCACGGACTGTAGCCAGACTACCCTGTCCATGGAATTCCCCAGGCAAAATACTGGAGTGGGCAGCTGTTCCCTTCTCCAGGGGATCTTCCCAACCCAGGGATCGAACCCAAGTCTCCCGCATTGCGGGCGGATTCTTAACCATCGGAGCCACCAGGGAAGCCCATAGAACGAGAGGTTTAAGAGGACAGCTGCTTTTGAAACTCGCTGACGGCCTACACCTTCTGTGCTAAGACGCCTGCCCGCCAGTAGTCAGACACTTGCTTCTTTTGGAGCTCAGACATCTAAGCCTGAAAACAGGGTTACCCCAGAGCCCTCAGCTGCCGGAGAGTCAGACCCCACGTCCCACGAGAGCAGGCGCAGTAAGGGGCCCTGGCATGGGCAGACCGGGCAGGACTCCAGCTCTGCCGTCTCACGTTCAGGATGCCGGGCAGGCCCTGCAGCTGTAATGCGAACACGAGGGCAACAAAGCCTCTGCTGCAGGCTTTCAACAAACAAATGAGAAAATGAGTGTGAAGTGCCCGTAACAATGGCCGGCCATAGACGCAGGTCAATAGGGGGCAGCTGCCATTAACCTGCACTAAGGAGGCCACTCCCCAGTGTCTGAGGCCCAAAGGCCCCCAGCTACAGTGAGACAGGCTCTGAAAACAACCACACGCTCTGCCGTCTGACCCTCACAGTAAACTGGAGTCATTCGGCAGCACTGTGGTCTCTCTTTGACCCCAAAGGAAGCGATGCGTGGAAGGTGTTAGTGGACGGGCTGAAGCCACACAGCGACACGCAGAGACAGCCCGCAGGGGCCTGCAGTCACCTGGCCAGCAACGCACCCTGCACCACCAGCAGCCACAATGCCCAGCACGCGCCCTTAGCACTGCGGACGTTCAAGAAAAGGAAAAGGAGAAGCCCCATCTGGGGGTGTGAACACACAACCAGGAGGCAACCAGTCTTGAGAAAATGGGGAGCACTGGAAAGAAGCGGGCGGTCAGCAAAGAGCGGCCCCCTGACCCCCAGCACAGCATGTGGTCCTCCGAGGGCAGGCCACCGGACCGGGGAGGGTGGGCGTGGCCCGTGGCGAGCTCTGCTCTGGCGTCTGAGTGGCTGTCAGTCACCGCTCCAAGGCAAATAAAGCGGACGAGGACACTGACTGGAAGCTCACGGCCAAAGCCAACATGCGCGCTCTCTCTTTAATCCCTGAGGGGAGGGCAGGAAGGGATAAGCGGAGGAAAGAGTGGAACCTCGTCCTCATACGTGGGGGGCATCTGAGTGCGTGCAGAGCAGGTGTGGCGGATGACCTCCCCCAGTCCTTTCACTTTACCACCAGAGAGGAAAGAAGCTTCTGCATCTGCGGGGCCCTAAGAGAAGAGGCCTCTCCGATACTGAAGAGGCCTTCGAAGGACCTCAGTGTGTGACCACTGGGACTGTGTCCTCAAAGGTGGTTCACAAACACTTTTCAGATCACGTTTAGCCCTCAAAATGCAGCAGCTCTAGAAGAGACTGAGGACAGCGGCCTCTCGGGGATCCCAGGACAAACGCCCCCACAGGCGAGCCGCGCAGGCCAGCTCCGAAGGGCCGCCCGGCACCAAGCTCATCTGTAAGAACTCTGAAAACAGGCTGGTGACTGAGGGGAAAGACTGATGAGGGGAGACCGGCCAAAGATTATCGTGTCCCGGAGAGAAAACTGAAAATGAAAAGATGCGAATATCCTCTGTTTCATCTCGACTTCTCTGCAGCTGCAGCTTGTCAGCAACTGGTTTCTGGAAGGGGGGTTTTATTGAGAAAATTGCTTCTGTGTTTCCGTTTGATATTCATCCTGTTTAAGCTGGGATGCACATTCCAGAGCAAAATGTAAGGTAAAGAGACCCCGGGAGAACACTCTGACCATCGCTAGCTGGGCCTTCGTGGCAAAGGGCAGACCCACGGCCCCCTGCCCGTGAGCATGAAGCCCGAGGGCCCGGAGCGTGCGGGGCTCTGCAGGGCCCGGGGGCTCCGCAGGGCCCGGCCGGGGCGCCACATCTGCGCTGCTGCTGCTGTTCAGCTGCTCAGTGCCATCCGACTCTCTGCAGCCCCGTGGACTGCAGCACGCCCGGCCTTCCTGTCCTTCAAAATCTCCCGGAGTTTACGCAAACCTGCGTCCATCGAGTTGGTGATGCCATCCGATCGTCTCATCCTGTGTCTCCTCCTCCCTACCTGCACTAAAACCATCCATGTCACAGAGGGCTTCTGGGGGCCTCCGGGCCACAGCGAGCATGGTCACGCAGAGGAAGCCCGAGGCTGCCGCGCGGCTGGCTGGGTGACAGATTCACAGCCTCACCGCAGGAGAGTGACCCCGCACTCGGGGGCAGTCACACGTGGACTGAACCTGTGGTCAGCAGCTCATGCTGCTGGGGGCTGGCCCAGGTCTCAGCTGATGCCGTATGAGGTGTGAGGTTTTTTTTAATATTTATTTATTTGGCTGCTCCAGGTCTTAGTGGAGCACTAAGTGGTGTTATTTTTCAGTTGTGGAACACAGGATCTAATTCCCTGGCCAGGGATTGAACCTTGGACCCTTTCTTTGGGAGTGTGGAGTCTTAGTCACTGGACCACCAGGAAAGTCCCTGATGTGTGAATTCTAAGTGGGCAGTTCCTCTTGAGAGAGTACAGGAAACAAATTTCACTGGGATAGTTACATCTTATTCCAAAAGTGTCAAGATTTTAGTCTCCCTGTAATGGACTTAGATTTAACATAAATGGGTGCAGGTGGTTCTTATGAAGTATCAAATCCACAAACGGTTTATCTGTATCTAAGAGTTCAAATAGTTATGCTCAGGTCAAAAGCTCAACCCACTGGACATGATACATTTACAAAGAATAGAAATGAGACTGTTTTTGAACAGAGGCCTCAATTTAAAGCACAGAAAAGCCTACAATGATTCAGAAACCAACACCAGAATAACATGCAGCTTAAGGGAAGGAGCTCTTGAGAGGAGAAAGTCACGGCCACGATTGTTTCCTGCAAAATTTCCAACAGGCCCTGGACACCTCGGCGGTGCGGCCGTAGGAACGCGTGAGCCGCACACAGGAGCACGCGGCTTCCTGGGGTCTGCTCTGCGCTCACAGTGCTGCGGAATCAGCCCTGTGTGTCGCCCGGGGTGGGGAGAGGCTGTCCGTGCGGCCTGTGCCTCTTCGCTCCGGTGTCGGCGCACCCTCCCCCTCATGTCCCTGGTGCTCAGCGTCTGTCACAAGGGCTTTCTGCTGACAAGGATGACGCCGGGTGACGAGCCGACGTGAGATAACGGGCTGGATCCCACGAGCTGGAGGGGCAGGCGTGCGGATGAGTTACGAGGGTGGTCCCTCCGCTGCTGCAGGGCACTTTCAGCCACTGCCACGCCAGGCGTGATGCCATCTCTCACGAGGCTGTTAGAGCGGGTTAGGGCCCATCAGCAGGTCCCGTGCTGACTGTGTGCAAGCGTGCAGACACAGACGCACACGGGTGGGAACACACGCTGTCCGGCTGCCTCCCCGGAAGCCTAGCAAAGATGTTTCAGCCGGCGGCCCACACGGAAAGCACATGTGCCGCGAGGCAGTGCAGGGAGCCCAGCAACTCTCGTCAGGGCAGAAAGCACCTGACCCACGCTGAAAAGGGAAACACTTCTTCCAAAGCCTGCCTTTGTGCTTATGAGGAAGCGGGTGTTCCTGTGTAATCACCACAGACATCTTCACTGGCCGCTGTGACGGGACCACACGTGCAGAGTTCTAGAGCTGAGGGAGGCCCCCCGTGTCCCCCACCACAGGCGGGGACCCTGGCGTCAGAGCTGGAGGCAGGGCCCGGGTCAGGGGCACGGCGTCTCCGGAAGGGGACAGGTGGCTGCCCGTCCTGGGGGTGTCCATCCGGAGGCCATCCGTCTCTGGCTTCTACTTCATTAATGTAACACCATATGTAACTATGGAAATAAAGTAGCTCAGGGACCCCAGCCGTCAAGAGAGGAGGTGAATTCTGCTAACATGCACAGGCACCCCCCCACCCCTGCCAGGGAGATGCCAGGGCACACGTGGCCCCCACCGGGCCCCCACCGGGCCCCCAGGACTGGCCACGCGACGCCAGGGCACATGGGGCCCCCAGGACCGGCCGCGTGACGCCGGTGCACACGGGGCCCCCAGGACCGGCCACGCGACGCCAGGGCACATGGGGCCCCCAGGCCTGGCCGCGTGACGCCGGCGCACACGGGGCCCCCAGGACCGGCCAGACGCCCTGCGGGCCCAGGAACCAGGGACGGGGAGGCAGCGGCCTGCCGCCCGGGATGAGAGGGCGGAACAGCCCGTTAGTGCTTCCGCTAGAAACTCGTGCTGCTGATGAGTCAAGGTGTCTCCAGGAGACAGACATGCTCTGGTGCAGGTTTCAAAGACGGATGGCGGTTTCCAAGGGCTGGCATTTTTCTCCTTCAAATCTTTTCAACTTTCTAAAGTGAACTTTACTCTTTTCTGTCTTTACGCGTGCGTGCTACGTCACTTTAGTCGTGTTGACTCCTTGCAACCCCGTGGACTGTAGCCCGCCTGTCATGGACAGGCTGCTCTGTCCATGGGACTCTCCAGACAAGAACACTGGAGTGGGCTGCTGCTCCTTCCAGGGGGTCTTCCCGACTCAGGGATTGAACCTGCGGCTTTTATGTCTCCTGCACTGGCAGGCAGGCTCTTTACCACTAGTGCCACCAGGAAAGCCCTTCTGTCTTTGTCGTGAAGTGCTGGGAGGCTGGGGATCCATGGCGGCCCTGCTCTGGGGCTCAGTGTGTGCTTGCCCTCCTCCCTCAGCAGACGTGTACAGGCCTCTGTGCTGCCTCGGTCCTGGGAGAGCAGGGACAGCTGGGGAGGCAGGCGGCTGGGGCCCAGAAGCTCCGTCCAGCTGTGCACTGACCACTGGGCATGACCTGACTTGGCAACGAGTTAGGACCAGGAAGACACGGTCAAGGGGGGTCACGAAGAACCACCATTGCTCTTTCTCCTGAGTCTCCAAGTCACAGGGCAGTGGCAGCCCTTCTTTAAGGCCCTTTTGTTAAAACAGGTGGATGCCCACTGAGGTCTGAGGTGCCGCTGCAGGCATGGGGCCTCTCGGCCCACAGGGTGCCAAGCGGTCTCGGTTCTGGCTCTTGGGAGCAGCCGAGGGCCATGCTCTCACCAGAGTCAGGTACGGCTCAGGCTCCATCTCTGACAGACGGGTGACTTAGGTGCCCTGAGTATCACTCTGGTTCTTCTCTACCTGGAGACTCAACTTCCACCTCCCCTCCCCTCGTCCAGGAGACTGTTATCACAGGAAATGATCCGGGAAAGGGTGAAGAAGATGCTCTTCTTCAGCAAGGACTCGTGGTTCAGGGACTAGGGGAAGCAGCCACACAGAATGTGAGCAGGTGGTCCCTGGGCACCAGGCGGCCACCTGTGAGGCCGCGCTGAGACACGGGGTCAGGCCCCTCACCAGGCCCCGTGTCTGCCCACACCCCCCCATGGGCGCCCACCAGGCCCCGTGTCTGCCCCTACCCCTGTGAGAGCCCACCAGGGCCTGTGAGCGCCCACCAGGCCCCGTGTCTGCC
>SJYA01002754.1:872593-893739 GCA_006410615.1 Neotragus moschatus
GAGGACAAGGGACCCCCAAGGACAGCGAGAAGTGTAGTGATGGGAAGTGCCTGCCCGTGTGTGGGAGCGACTCTGGTTTAAACGTACAGGAGCTGGAGACGGACTCCTCGAAATACAGGCTGGGGAAGGGAGCGATGATCCCAGGAGGACCTATTTCAGTGGAAGGAACATGAGGGGAACAAGATCAACAAAAGACGGCATTCCCTTCTTCATGGGAACTTTACCCACAGCTTCTGAGGTGAGTCTGCAGTCGCTCCGTCCAGGCCACGGCCAACGCCCACTGAGCTCTCTGCCTGCAATAAGCCCACGGAGATTCTCACAGCTGAACAATCACACTTCAGCTCTTATTTCTCCACACTCACTTCACTCCACTCAGCATTTCTCAGTCTAAGACACCTTCTAAAGAGTCAGTTCATTGAGGGGAAGAAAGCCTTGGGAAACCACAACTCTGCATAAACTGCTGAGGTCACGCACACACCAGGGTGGACACGGACGCCTCTGGATCAGCGAAAGTCACAGAAAGGAAACTGTGGTGCTTCATGGAGGCACTTTATGGAGACCTCGGGGTCTGGCGGTGGAAGCCATGGGTGCGGCCAACTGTGGTGGCTGGACGCCAAGGACAGAAGCACAGGTCAGCTGCCGGAAGTCCACGAGCCTCGGCAGAGGCTGGCCTCAGTCTGACTTCATAAGGGAAGAGGGTTGATCGGCTGTCTGAGGAAGAGAAGCGACCACAAGTCTCCTACCCACCCTGGCTACTAACGGTGCTGCCCAAATCATTCTGCCACACGATTGACATTTAGTGAGCGGACCCCTGCATGTGGAGGCACTGGACACATTTGTCATGCTTACCCCGAGGGCAAAAAATTCATTTGGAGCCTTCTGAAATCTTTGAAAAGAAGCTGAAACTGTCCTATTCCAGATGAAAGGTACTGAATAATATCTTACATTTTCTGCATGAATGCATTTTTATATGAAGATTTTCATAAGCTAACAAAGACTCTGAGGCTGTGACATCTTCTGTTTTCAGGGAACTCTCAGGTACACCGAAAGCCACAGGGCACAGAATGACGCAGACGTGCACCGCGCTGGCCTCGCCGCTCACGCGGCCGTGTGGGATCTGACCTTCCCAACGGCTCAGCCTCCGTCTCTGTATTTATATCTTTTAAATCAGCTACGAGAAAGAGCTATGTCTCCTCACTGGAGAACAATTAAAAGCTGCAGAGAAGTTTCAGGCTTAATAACCATGAAGCGACAAACTGGAACATTAGTAAGAGCCAAGCTCTGACTTCAAATAAAAGTTGAAGATAATTATGTGTAGACACGAAGTCCATGTGAAATGCTTGGCCACATAAAAATACTGTAAATACATGTGCACCTGTGTTAACAATCACTNTTTCAGGCTTAATAACCATGAAGCGACAAACTGGAACATTAGTAAGAGCCAAGCTCTGACTTCAAATAAAAGTTGAAGATAATTATGTGTAGACACGAAGTCCATGTGAAATGCTTGGCCACATAAAAATACTGTAAATACATGTGCACCTGTGTTAACAATCACTCAAACTGTACTGTGAATTTCTGTTCAGTTACTAAGTTGTACCTGACTCTTTGTGACCCCATGGACTGCAGCATCCAGGTTCCCCTGTCCTTCACTATCTCCCAGAGTTTGCTCAGATTCATGTCCAGTGAGTCAGTGATACTATCTAACCACCTAACCCTCTGTCGTCCCCTTCTCCTCCCTCAATCTTTCTCAGAATCAGAGTCTTTTCTCGTGAGTCAGCTCTTCACATCAGGTGGCCAAAGTACTGGAGCTTCAGCTTCAGCATCAGTCCTTCCAATGAATATTCAGGGTGAGTCACCTTTAGGATGGACTGGTCTGATCTCCTTGCAGTCCAGGGACTCTCAAGAGTCTTCTCCAGAGGCAGAATTCAAAAGCATCAGTTCTTCATCACTCAGCCTTCTTTATGGCCCAACTCGCACGTCATATATGACTACTGGAAAAGCCACGGCTTAGACTCAGTTCAGTCGCTCAGTCGTGTCTGACTCTGTGACCCCATGGGCTGCAGCACGCCAGACTTCCCTGCTCATCACCAGCTCCCAGAGCTTCCTCAGACTCATGTCCGTCAGGCTGACGATGCCATCCAACCATCTCATCCTCTGCCGTCCAATCCTCTGGCCTCCTGATGGGAAGAACTGACGCACTGGAAAAGACCCTGACGCTGGGAAAGACTGAAGGTAGGGGGACAAGAGGCCAACAGAGGATGAGATGGCTTTGGCTAGACAGACTTTTGTCAGCAAAGTGATGTCTCTGCTTTTCAATATGTCCAGGTTTGCCATCGCTTTCTCACAAGGAACAAGTGTCTTTCAACTTCACGGCTGCAGTCTACATCTATGGAGATTCCGGAGCCCAGGAAAATCAAATCTGTCCCTCTTTCCACGTTCCCCGTCTATTTGCCATGAAGTGATGGGACCAGAGGCCAGGAACTTGTGTCGAGTGTCAAGCCAGCTTTTTCACCTTCGTCTCGTGACTATTACACCCAATTTAAACAGCTATTTGCTCTAAAGATATGCGTGAAACACCAGCAACGTGGTCCCGAAGAAACACTGATATGAATGTTGATAGTTCACGACGAACACATCAGCTGCCTTTACAGTGATCAGTGGAGCCCGGGCAGGAGGAAGGCAGGGCTGGGCCAGTGCCCTTCTGCCCTCCCTGAACCGTGAAGAGAAGGCGTAACCAGAGCCGAGAGCTCAGTTGGGAGGTGTTCCCCTCCGAGTTACAAGGAAGGCTGTGTGCACACGTCTCCCTGAAAAGCCTCAGCAGCCGGGCATGGGGGACTCCTGCCGCGTGGGGACCTGGAAACTTCCCCTGAGGCCCACAGAGCACTGGGGTCCCTGATCATCTTGTGTCAAGTATAACATTTGTTATTTTTCATTAAGATACTGCTCCCTAAAGGATGTAAAAATGAAGCTGGTCCAGGTTACAAACTACACTTTTTTTTTACTCTGTGTATTTTGAATCACTTGGAGGGCTTCAAAAAACACACATTCTCAAGCCTCGTTTCTGCAGATTATGATTTGGTGAGCTGGTAAGGGGCCTGGGAACGTCTAAGTTTATAAAGCTCCCCCAGAGCTCTTGACAATCAAGTCATGCTTAGGATTTCAAATTTGATGCTATTTTGGAAAGTTTCCTTGGGGTACTAACTTCTCAAAGCATGACCTGCCAATTTCATGCAAATTTGGGTTCCTGAACTCCTATATATATTTGCTCTTTTAGCAACATAAAAACCCACTGATGGGTCTCTTCATTTCAATTAAAAATAATGAACATAAAATGTTCATTTGCTGAGTTTTCCATCCAAATGCTTACTCTGTTTTAGCGGCAAACACTTGAGAAAGCGGAGCCTCAGGTCTCCCTTTCCTGGCGCTCACTGGGACCCGCACTCCTCAAGCCACGGCGACTTTGACTTGTTTGGTCGGCTTGTAGGGTCTGTTTCCTAGCCACTGAGAAGCAGCTGGGGAAACATCATCTCGCTTCCAACCAGAACTGTTTCTTCCAAAGGCTCAAGAAAGCAGAAAGAACACGTCACTAAACCCACGAGAAACGGCCACTAGCTCCTGATCCTGCCGTGCTGGAGGGGATTTTGAACCTTAGAGCCGGCAGGGCAAAAGCACGGGAGGACTTGGTGAGAATCCCGCCCGCCCGCCTCAGTGCAGGAGACAGACGTCGCCACAGCCTCGCTCTGTGCACATGGGCTGCTGCGGGGTTGTTCTGGGCGCTCTGAGGTGGGTGATGAGGCAAAGCACAGAGGCAAGCACCTGTTAAGAGCACCTCCACCAGGGCCATCACAGCTGCCCGCGTTTAGACACATGCACAGTCTAGAGGACTGGGCACGGCCTGACTGATGCCCTGCTGGAGCCCCACGAGGTGAGCACTGTCACTGCGTTCATTTTACAGAGGTACTCAAACACAAAGGACCCGAGGGACGGGCCCGGGAAGGGGCAGAGGCAGGGCCTGAGCCCAGGGGTCTGTGTCCTGCCCTGACACCCTGCTGCCCCACGTATGCCCAGGCCTCCACGTGACCAGGACAGGCGTGGCTGGTCGGACCCCTGCTCTCTGCAGACAGGCAGGCATGCTGGCTCTGTTGCGGCCGAGTCTCTGACTCAGTTGGGGGGATTAACACTGCGAATGTCACAGAGTTATTTCCGGGCTTTATACACACTCAGAACTACCCCTGGAAAACGCCCTTCTGCACTTCTTTTACCAGCAGTCAAAGGACACGGAGCTTCCACACCTTCCCAGTTTTGGTTTCAGTACATTTGTACCAACTTCACAAGAACACTCATCCTATAATTCTAGGAACTTCAACTGTGGGCGCATAAGGATGGGGCCAATTGTGCCCAACTCTGATCTGAGTTTACTTCTAAATACACAGCCACCAGACACACACACACAGACACCTCTTAAGAGAAAGCGTTCAAGGATTCAGTAGCAGTTATTGAAACTGCAGCCCCACACCATCGTGTTATCATTTTCCAGTAAGTAACTGCAATGGGCAGTTCTGAGAGAACTCAGACTTTAAAGGATGCTTGTCAACTTCCTGGGCCCAGTAAGACAGTACCTGAGGAACCACTGGGCCCTAGGCAAGCCCATGTGGGAGGTTCTGGAACAGCCCCAGCTTTCTGGAAGTAGCCCGTGGGGGAGAAGTGGTGGGGGACAGGAGGGCTCCAGGCCTGCTTGCAGTCAAGGGTCCTCTCCCGGAGTCCTCTCAGGGGGCACATTCCCTGAGCCTCCCAAGTGCCCACCCTGAGACCCCAAATGGAGCCCGCGCTCCGAAGCCCAGCTTCCCCATGCCCACCTACCCGCCGGTCCCCGCACAGCCTGGGAAGGGGAGGCCAGGCCTGCTGACATCCATACGGGGCGGAAGCTCCAGGCTGGGACACAGGCCTACGAGCTTGGAGCTGGGCTCCTGACAGGTGGGGAGCAGCCTCGGAATACAGCGAGGCTGTGGCCAGGATGCGGACTACCCAGACAGAAAGCCCCGAGCTGACATCAGCCCTGGGGAGGGCAGGCTCGGCTCCGTGAGCCTCCTGAGCAGGGAGGAGGCATCTCAGTCACCAGTGGTTGCTTCCAAATATGAACTTTCCAAATCTGTACACCCAGCACCCAAAGAGGAGAGGGGAGATGGAGTGGAGAGCAGGGTGGGGGGTGGGGGGCACGCTGGGTCCAGGCCCCCAGTCCCCTTGGCAGCCAAGTCGTCTCGTTCTTGCCTTCAGTGTTCAGGTCACAGAGCACAGGTCCCCACTGCTGCTTTATTTTTAAAGGACATTTATGTGGCCACACCAGCTGTCAGTTGTGGAACGTGAACTCTCCATTTTGGCGGTTTCCTGACGAGGGACTGGACCCGGGTCCCTGGCCCTGGGAGCACAAGTCTTCATCACTGTCCTGGGAGGGGAGCAGGCAGAAGAAGCAGAGCACGGTCATCGCGGCAGATGACGCCGCAGGGACCGCACACGGAGTGGGAGGAGCACGGGGCGGGGCTGGAGAAGGCGGGCCTGGGGTCCACCTGCTGCTCTTCACTCGGGCCCTCCTGCCAGTTCGCCGTTTGCATGCAGCCGACCTGCGACCTGCGACGGCTGATTCCCGCATCAGTTCAGTTCAGTCACTCAGTCATGTCCGACTTTTTGCAGCCCCATGAATCGCAGCACGCCAGGCCTCCCCGTCCATCACCAGCTCCCGGAGTTCACTCAGAGTCGCGTCCATCGAGTCAGTGATGCCATCCAGCCATCTCAACCTCGGGCGTCCCCTTCTCCTCCTCTAAACCAGAGCCAGCCCCTGGGGACGCCCTCAGAGAGCTCACAGGGAAACTCAGCACCACTGCCAACACTGCCCACGTGCGGACGCCCCTTAGAAACCGAGCTAGCGACCTCCCGCCGGGTACATCAGCGGCCATTCACACCGCGGGTTCCACGCCTCTTTAGGGATTAAAATCACGACAGCTCAGGGCTGTCTGTGGGGAAAGAGCAGAAGGCGGGGCACATCTCCCGCCCGGGGCCCAGCCTGGACGCCCCGCGGCCGCCTGCCCGCCTCCGCCCCCAGCTGCCCAGGCCGTGGGACGGCGCCCACAGAGGGGCTGCCTCCTGGAGACGTCCCCTTGCTGCACACAGCAGCTTCCCACGTTAAAGGAGGGCCAGCACACGCCGGTGTGCTGGAGGGGACCAGGGAGGCTTCTGACTCCCGCAGCCTGGGCGCGAACCCCGAAGCTCCGCGCCCGGGACCAGCGTGCCGGCCTATCACCCAGCCGGGGCGGGCCTCCGGGGACCGTCCCTCAGGAGAGGGACCGCTGCTGGGAGAACGCTCCTGAGAGGCACGCCCCGTTCAGGGCTGTGGACGCCGCGGGTCCTGGCCCCGGGCAGCGGCTTCATCTCCGATCCGAGGCCCATCCGCCGAGACGCAGGGGCCGTTCTCTGTACGACGCCCCCGCTCGAGGAGACCCGTGCTGGGATGACCTTTCAGAAGGGAACAACACGCCGCTGTCAGGACACGAGGCCTGGGGACACAGTCCACAGTGACGGGGCCACAGCAGACGCTGCTAATCTGCTGCTTCCCGTTCGGAAAACGCGAGCCATGCTGTCTCAATGAGCGAGAATGTTCTAGCGCGGGAGGATGCCACGTCCCTGGATTACTGTTGCTCAAGCTGCCAGCCCTGGTAGCTAGTCAGCAGATAAGCAATTAGTAACAGTTCTGCTGGACCATGACTATCCGAGATCCACACCCTTTGAACAGAACCTTAACACGGCAGTAAAGGTTTATAGCTGCATAAAGCTGTCTACTGGAGTGGAAGCAACCCACAACATTTTCCATACGCGCCCACCCCGGGATGCGCTCCCTGGCAGAGGTGGAGTGACCAAAGCAGGTGTTTGCACGGCGCTTTTCCCAGGGTTCAGTTCAGGAAGCCGAGCAGTGAGCCCACCTGAGCAGACAGGGCCCCCCGCTCCCCAAAGATGACGGCTCAGGAATCCCGGGGGCCTCAGAGGAGCCTTTCAAGTTGGGATTCCACTCATCTGCCACAAGAACGCTGAACGTCACCAGCTTTCAAGAGGGGACCGAGGAGAGCCATCATATTTTTAGCTTGTTGACGTTTTCAGTATGTTTATATATATCTTGGAGAAAATGCCTCACCCAATGCTGCCTGCCCCCAGAAATAAATGACGCTGGACGCCATCAGGCTGAGAGAAGGACTGACCTTAAAAAGCAATGTTCCAGGCGTTGCTAGTCATAAACTTTTAATTTAGATATTTAAGCAAACTGTGTTCAGCTAAGGCCTGTATTTGCAAAACAGAAAAACTGAGACAGCATGCAGGGAGAGTGAAAAAGAGAAAGTGCTCCAGAAGCATCAGGTGATTACAGTAAAATAAAACCTGCTTCCTAAAATATTTTAACAAAGTGGCACCAGTCCGCCCTGAGCATCTGAATGATACAGACACGAAGCCGCGGCAGGGATGCACACGCACCAGGCTCCAGTCAGCCCGGGGGCCTTGCACACAATCGGCTCTCAATCTGTGGGGATGAGACAGAATTCTCTGAGAGCGAAGACAGAAGGTTTCTACAAAGCAGGCATTTTCCACAATAGGCGTATCTCCAACTAATAGGCAGGAAGCATATTTAAAAAAATGTTTTTGCTTTAGGTCTGAAAGACTTTCCTTTCCAACTATAAAACAGCTGAAATCCTGTATCCTCAGTCCAACGTAATTTCACGCCTAATTTATGGAAATGGAATACCAAAGGGCTCTGGAAGGGAGCGGGCGGGTAGGGGAGCTGGGAGGGTGTGACACAGGGGAGCCCTGCCACCGCTGCGGGCAGGGGGTGGGCGGCCGGCCTGGGGGACGTGGAGAGGGCCCAGGAGAAACACGTGCGCGCTGGGAGGAGGGGAGTCGGCTGAATGAACTCACTGTTACCTTTCCCCCCTCCCATGAGTCTTCTTTTTCCTGATACTGTCTGCATCTGAAACATCTAATTTAATCCGTTGGAGGGCGAGTGTTCCTTTTATTTCCTGTCTGCTCTGAAGCAGTCGCCTGTTTCAATTACGACTTTCCCCAGCTCCTCCGTCTCTCGCGCTCCAGCTGGCTCAAGTGCACTTCCTTGGAAGGTAAAATGCACTAACTGAGCTGATTGGAGACTGATAGCCCGAGAGCCACAATATTTAATAGCTGCACTGATAAGGAGGTTTAAAAAAAATCCATTTTGAGCCTAAACAAAAGGATATTATGTAGCTGTATGTTCAATTAAGATCCAGTTAACTTCTTTTTTCCCATTAGGTGGACCTTCACGCGGGCAGCCGATATAATTCAGAGGGTTATGGCAAGTTTCATCGGCACTGTGTGTTTGAGAAATGGCTCCCTCCTGCTTCTCCGTTAGTTACTGCTGATTTGGGACCAGCCTGGTGCAATTATTTCAAAGAACAGCACTGTGGGATTGATATGGCCTTCTTGCAAAACCTTGGCTGGCTAAAAATAAGACTGTTTTGTAGTCGGAAAAAAAAAGGCAAAAAAAAGTCTCTGGGCTGTAAACACCAGTCAATGTATTTCTTTTCTGCTTTATGAAACCACATTTTTTTTCCTTTTTTCTGTCCCTCCTTACTCATAGCGGAGTTTAATTACAGTTTAATCTCTTTCAGGGAGCAGTCTTGGAGCCCTGACTGCTCAACCACAGTATCATCAAGGCCATGGCTACAATTTATGGCAGAAGGTAGGGGCTCCCCTTAGAAAATCCCAGATTCTCCCACCCTTCAAATAAATAAATACATATATAAATACATGTACAAATAAATAAATAAACACACAGTGACTTTATTACGACTCACGCTGCACATTTTTACAGGGCCCTCGAGATGCCAGCCCAATAATTAAAGAAATGCCTGCGAGGTGTGGATCAACACTCACCCTGTTCAACTCCACTGGGTCAATAAATCTGGAGGAAAACTTTTAAGTTAACAAGACTATTTGGGCCTCCAGTTGCCGAAGTGTCGGGTTACACTGAGGGGAAACGAGGGGGAGATGGGGACCAGTTCACGGGAGGGAGCCAGCCCTGCACCTCGAGGTGCTGGCAGTGCGGCCAGCCCCCCACAGCAAGGCCAGGCGTGCACGGTTGGGAAGTGAGCTTCGCCGCCCTAAGCTTGTGTGCAGGTGTCTGGCTGTGGGGGCCTCTCTCTCCAGGGCGTCTGCAGTGCCAGAGCTCCCCGGAGCGGGGAGGGATGCTGACTTAACCGTCCACCAGGAGAATGGGCTGGTGACCAGATCAAGCTGTGACTCGAGGTCGAGAGGACGGGCCAGCAGCGCTTGGTTAGCGGCCCTCCCTGTCTTCCTTCTGTAACTGCTTTATGGCCAGTGGGTGACGCGGCTCATTTTCTCTGAGCAAGTGGGAACAATGAGAGCCTTTTACTCAGCTCGTGAAGCAAGCTGGCTACCTGGAGGGTTTGCTTTCGCACGTGAGCTTGGCTGGAACGGAAGTCTTTCCAAGCCCACGAGCTTCCCCCGACTCTTAAAGCGCACCCAGCGGCTGCTCCCAGACCCCCGCCATCCCGGAGGCTAGTGCCCCACCAGGAGCTGGGCCTCGGCCACGCCACTTCAGCGGCCACTCCACGTTTCTCACCATGACTTCAGAGACTTGGGGACAGAAGAGCAGCTTTCCGCTAACTCTGCCGGTGAGTCAGAACGTCAGGACCTGTGAGTCCCTTTGGTTGGGCACAGCACCCTGTGGCTCGAGCTGCCCGGCCACCAGGGGACACACAGACTCTGACTTCTTTGTCATGAACTGTGTACACGCTCACTAGGAATCACGGAAACTCGTAAGGCACTCAGGTATAGCACAGAACCCAGAAACAGAAGATTCTATAAACTTACTAGAAGGACTTCCCTGGTGGTCCTGCGGCTAAGACTCCACACTCCCAATGCAGGGGCCAGGGTCCCAGCCCTGGTCACAGAGCGCAATCCCACATGCCGCAGCGGAGACCCGGCGCAGCCCGATAACAAACGCGCGCAAATAAGAGAGTCATCCCAAGCCTTATCAGGAGGCATCTTCACACGACAGAGACGGGTCTGTTCCACTCTGCGCTTTCTTCCCTGTCACATGCTCACTTCCACCAGCAGCAGAGGTGCGGCGCTCCGATATTTCCTAGGCCGAGGCCGCCTCCACAAACTCAAAGGCACAGAGCCATGTGCTTCAACAAAACTAAACCTTTTGTTTGAGAGAGGAAACAAAATGGTCTCCAAGTTTCCTGTAACCAACCTTCTAAAGAAGTTGAGTGGCTTTCTATTTCAAAGAGAAGACAGACAACTTACTGTCTGTATCAGAGTATCAGCTTCCCTCCTTTTATCATTTTAAGAGCTGCAGCGTCTCTTTCCCGTCCCATGGAACTTGAAGCTCCGGCTTCACGCGCTTCGGTGTCCATAGGAAGCTCACTGGTCGGGCCTTTGAGAGGCTCCGCATCATGCTGTTCGACTTTGTGACGCGCTGACATGGAGGTGGTCTGGAATGTAAGCTCCCTCTGTCTTTCTCCCGTTGTGCTCTATACGCACCTAGATATTCTAAGAAACAATGCTTGTGTCTAAGTGGGGAGCACATATGATCCAGCCAGTGTCCCTCTGTATTGCAGTCTGCACGCCCTGCCGCTTTGCAAGGCAGTGTGGTGGGGTGGATGGCTCTGATACGGCCCACAGCGTTCCAGAGCGCAGTTCCCGAAGTGTGATCGGGCAGCCCAGGAGGTCCCCCAAGCCCGAGACCCTGGAGCCCCGGGCCCAGCCAAAATCATTTTGCTAATAACATGAGGACAGTGGGTCCTGGCCAGCCTCCTCTCCTGGGTATGTGGGGTCCTCCAGGGTTCCCCCACTTGCGGCACTGCAAGACTGTCAGCGGGCGAGAGAACCCAGCTGCCTTCAGCACGTCGGACAGCAGGGAGACTGCTCAGACATGAGTACTCTTCCTACTAATATTCTTTGTTTATAAAAATAAGGTTTTTTCATAAAATATTTATGTTACCATGTTATTTTTAAAGAAGTAATCTCTTACATATCACAGTTTTATTTTCTAATATGGTAAACATTGGTAGAGTCAGACCACAAAAGCAAAAGTCGTCTGGGGTTCTCATTTTTAAGAGTGTGAAGGGGAGGGAGCAGGGCTCTGAGGTGAGAGTAGTTTGCAAAACTCTGGTTCAGGGCACTTAGCTGGTTTCGTTTGGAGCTCTTCTATCACAGTTTCAATTCACACGAAAATGTGGAGATGTGTAACTGCGCCTGTGTGTAAGAATGTGCCTAGATGACCAGCTTTGCTCTGAGTCCAAATTCATCCTTGGACAGTGGACAGTGACCGCAGCCATCAAATTAAAAGACATCTGCTCCCTGGAAGAAAAGCTATGACCAACCTAGACAGCACATTAAGAAGCAGAGGCGTCAGTCTGTCAGCAAAGGTCTGTGCAGCCAAAGCTGCGGATCTTCCAGTCACCGTGTGTGAATGTGACAGTTGGGCCATAAAAAAGGCTGAGCGCCCAAGAACTCCTGCTTCTGAACTATAGTGCTGACGAAGACTCTGAGCATCCCTTGGACAGTAGAGACCAAACCAGTAACCCTAAAGACAATCAACCCTGACTATTCACTGGAAGGACTGATGCTGAAGCTGAAGCTCCAATACTTTGGCCACCTGATGTGAAGAGCCGACTCATTGGAAAAGACCCTGATGCTGGGAAAGACTGAAGGCAAAAGAGGAGGGCTACAGAGAATGAGATGGTTGGATGGCATCACTGACTCAATGGACATCAATCTAAGCAAACTCCCAGAGATAATGAAGGACAGGGAAGCCTGGTGAGGGGCAGTCCAGGGGGGTCACAAACAGTCGGACACGACTGAGCGACTGAACAGCAACAATAAGCTTTTGAAGAAGTATTCCGGCTTCTGAAGAGAGTGACTCCCTCTAGGTCCTAGCATTTGGTTAGAATGGGCCACTTAGAACATTCAAAAACCACACTAGAAGTTCTTATAAGTTTAGAACTCTGTCCTTATAAATTGAGCTCTTGGTTTTGGATTTTAAAGGCAAATTTCTTCGGAATAGAGCCTGTCACAGCAATTCAACTCATTAAGGGCTCCGATCTTGGGCACAGGCGCCCATCAGTGCCAGAGGGAAGTATGCTGGCCCCGCAGGCGTCGGGTGCGCAGACCTGAGGGGCTGTCGGGGCGGGGGGGGGGGGTCCTCACCCAGACCCGAGGGCCTCCCTGTCGGGGCGGGGGGTCCTCACCCAGACCCGAGGGCCTCCCTGTCGGGGGTGAGTGGTCCTCAGCCAGACCGGAGGGTCTCACCGTCGGGAGTGGGTGGTCCTCCAGACCTGAGAGTCTCACCGTCAGGGATGGGTAGTCCTCAGTGGGTGATCGGGGGGTGGGTGGTCCTCACCCAGACCCGAGGGCCTCCCTGTCAGGGGTGGGTGGTCCTCACCCAGACCGGAGGGCCTCCCTGTCGGGGTGGTGGGCAGAGGTCGTCTGTTCGGTTTGCAAAAGCATGTTCAGGATTTCAGCTGTCTTTGTTTAGTCACAATATTTATTTTTAAAATTCGAAGAGCATCGGCGAGAGCATGCGACTTACAGACAGGGATCCTCGGCTTCTGACAACACACCTTTTCTCTTCTGTAAAATCCATCCCTTGCTTCAGTCTAAACCGAAGGGTGGAACTCTGGACTGTGAATCCTGTGAGAGCAGGCACAGGCTTGTGTCTCACGCTGTTTCGACAATGACTGAAACAGGAATCCAGTTAAGATCCACTGTAGGAATTATGGATGAAAGAATGAATTTCATTAGAACTTCTCTTGTGGCTCAGACGGTAATGCGTCTGTCTACAATGTGGGAGACCTGGGTTCGATCCCTGGGTTGGGAAGATCCCTTGGAGAAGGAAATGGCAATCCACTCCAGCACTCTTGCCTGGAAAATCCCATGGACGGGGGAGCGTACTAGGCTACAGTCCATGGGGCTGCAAAAAGTCGGACACAACTGAGTGACTTCACTTCACCTTCACAATGAATTTCAAAACCTTGGTATCCTTATAATTTTCAACAAAGACATCAAAGCAATTCAGTGAGGGGAAAGGGAGGTGTTTTCAATAAAGTTCTAGAGCAATTTGATATCATACAGAAAGAATGGCTCTCCACCCCTGCCTCACACCACACACAACAGCAGTCAGAGGCGGGCCACAGACCCTGACGTGAAACCAAACGCTACGAAGTTCCCAGAGAAACACAGACCCACTGCGTGTGGCCGACGGGACCCGAGTCTGCACCATGAAAACGGCCCCGGCACCCGAACACGGGAAGCTGGGGCCCGCCGGTTCTTGCCCGGAGCGCCAGCGTTCGTCCGGAGAAGCAGAGCAGCCAGCGGGCAGGCAGGCAGCCGAGGCTCATGCCGGGATCACCCCGCAGCCTGCATCCCCACAGGAGACGTGCGCGACAAAGGGCACGGCCAGAGGTTCACGCCGGGATCACTGCGGCCTGCGTCCCCTCAGGAGACGTGCGCGACAAAGGGCACGGCCAGAACAGTTAACAGAGCCCTGGGTGGCAACGTGTGCCTCCAGGGGCCTAGCTGAACACGAGGGCGGCCCTCCAGGCCACCTGCCTGGTCTCATCTCCTCATTTTCAGCCCTACCGTCTCTGGCACCACGCCCACACACCCCCGCAGGTCTCACCCGCCTGTCTCTCTTCTGCGCAGAGACACGAGGCGAGGCCCACAGCAAGGGGGATCGTTACCTGCAGAAAGGACAGGTAGATGGAGCACCCAGAACTAACTTCCAAATGGAAGGAGCGTTCCTGGAACATTCCTGTTCATCAGTGTTTGCAGTTTGGCTTTCGAAACCAGGTCTTCAGAGTGTCTCACGCTGTTAAGTATGTGACCAAGTTCCTCTCACCCTGGAATTTGTCAGACACACACATGTAACATTGCACCAAAGGGGGCTCACTGCCAGCTTAAAAAGAAAACAACAGCAAAAAAGTACCCTATTGCCTGCTGGGGTAATTTTGAAAAAGATCAACTTCCTTCGTTGAGAATTTCAAGATTATTCTCTTCTCCAAACATATGAAAAGCTAAGGATGGTTAGAACTAAACTGAAATCAACATTACAAAATACTACTTATATATTTTATATACATATATATATATGTAATAAAGATTTGTAAAAAAACCCTAAGTGCTCGCTCACACCATTTGCTCTAGCGTATGCTGTGCGTGCGCCTGTGCGTGTGGTGTGTGTGTGCGTGTGTCTGTTGTGTATCTGTGTGCAGTGTGTGTGCGCATGTGTCTGTGTGCACTGTGTGTGTGCGCGCGTGCACGTGTGTGTGCACTGCGTGTGTGTCTGTGCATGTGTGTCTGCTGTGTATCTGTGTGTACTGTGTGTGTGTGCGTGTCTGTGCACTGCGTGTGTGCACGCGTGTATCTGTTGTGTATCTGTGTGCATTGTGTGTATGCACGTGTCTGTGTCTGTGCACTGCGTGTATCTGTGCATGTGTGTCTGTTGTGTATCTGTGTGCACTGTGTGTGCACATGTGTCTGTGTGTGTGCACTGCATGTGTGTGTCTGTGTGTGTCTGTTGTGTATCTGTGTGCACTGTGTGTGTGTGCACGTGTGTCTGTGTGTGTCTGTGCACTGTGTGTGTCTGTGCGTGTCTGTTGTGTATCTGTGTGCACTGTGTGTGTGTGCACGTGTCTGTGTGTGTGTCTGCACTGCATGTGTGTGTCTGTGTGTGCCTGTGCTGTATCTGTGTGCACTGTCTGTGTGTGCATGTGTGTATGTGTGTCTGTGCACTGTGTGTGTCTGTGCGTGTCTGTTTGTGTGTGTGCACGTGTCTGTGTCTGTGCACTGCGTGTGTGTCTGTGCGTGTCTGTTGTGTATCTATGTGCACTGTGTGTGTGTGCATGTGTCTGTGTGCACTGTGTGCTGTGTCGGTGTGTGTCTGTGCGTGTGTGTCTGTTGTGTACCTGTGTGCACTGTGTGTGTGTGCGTGTCTGTGTGCACTGTGTGTGTGTGCGTGTCTGTGTGCACTGTGCGCGTGTGTCTGTGTGTACTGTGCGTGTGTGTCTGTGTGCACTGTGTGTGTCTGTGCGTGTGTGTCTGTTGTGTATCTGTGTGCACCGTGTGTGTGCACATGTCTGTGTGCACTGCGTGTGTGTCTGTGCATGTATATCTGTTGTGTATATGTGTGCACTGTGTGTGTGCATGCATGTGTCTGTGTGTCTGTGCACTGTCTGTGTGCCCTGTGTATACAGGCCTTCCTGCCTCCGTGTCCATGTCTCTTTTCCCCTCGGGTGCATGTAACCAAATTTAAGGTCCTTGTCTTTGTCTTTTTCAAAGATGACTTTACATCAGTTATTTTCTGTGAACACATCTGGTGTTTCTTTAAAGCCTGAATTTACTAAATGTCATATCTAATGAAGGAAGAATTTATGCTTTTTCAACATAAATTCATTTTACTTTCTCCAGGCTCCTCCTCCTCTGCTCAAAGCTGATGACTTCTTTAAAATGGTTGGTCAGAATCCAATCAGAATATAAAGGCAACTGAATAAATAAGACCATGAAGTAAGTGTAAAATATTAGTGTCCAGACACGCAAGATGTATGCGGCTACTATGAATGTGCACAGCTGCACCGGCCTGGAGCTCACGTGGTTCCCCAGATTTAACAGAAACCATTGCCAGTAAGGGTTTTATTTGCTTAATAAATTACATTCTAAAGCACAATAGCCTGGGTTCATAGCTGTAAAATTGCCAAATATTGTCAATGACCACTCTCTGGTCATAAATAACAAAATAATCTATGACTCACTGGATTTTTGATTCCCAGGGCAATTCTTTCTCACCATTACTCAAAAATGTAAAAAAGCGCCTCTCCGTGGCATTTTATGGAGGTTATAAATTACTCAGAGGAGATGACATAGGACAGATTTGTGGGCCGAGTAACAGGAACCAGACAGCCCAACGTGTAAATTAAAGGGCTAGTGACACAGAAGAGGGCTAGTGGATGGATCGTGATGCCTAAGACGAGGTCAGGATGAGCCACGAGAGGAGAGGAGAGGAGTGGAGGGGAGAGAGGGCAGACCGCCCCCGGAGCCCCCGCGCCTGCCGCGGCCGCAGCAACCGGGCCCGCCCGCGGCTCGCAGAGCAGGACGCCGCGATCCCCGGAACACAGGACCGCGGCCTTAGGGGGACACATGCCTGGCAGGTGCCTTGGAGATACACCTGGGAAGGTTAGCGTTATAACTGATAACAATTTTCAAACTGGCTCAGATTGATGAATAATTTTCCCATTCGTTCCACAAAAGGAGATGGGGCAGGTGCTGTCTGCCCACCCCGCGGCCGGGGGCGTGGACGGCGACCAGGCACAGCCCTGCCCTCTTGGAGGAGGAGACACAGGGAAGACCCCAGCCTGGGAGGCACGGGCTGAACGCTCCCAGCCTGACTCACCTGGGGGCTGGGCGGGAAGGCACCCTCAGGAGCAGCCATGCTGGGGAGGAACAGGGGGAGGGCAAGTGGGGAAGGGTTTTCAGGTGGATGGACCAGAGTGAATAGAGGCGCCGGGAGAGCCTGGCCTGTCCAAGGAGCAGACAGGGAGGCGAGGGGGAGCTAACAGGGGCTATTTCAGGGGTCTCCCTGCCCCCAGGGGGGCCGGGCACGTCTGGTGGGCCAGCAGGGCAAGGCCAAAATTAGATCTGCTGTTTGAAAGATCATCCCTTCAGCACCACAGCTAAGCTCGTAGGACACAAAAGATCAAAGTCAAGTGTTTTTCAACAATCCTGGAAAATGAACACTGATTGATAAACTAATCATTTTTAAAAAGTTCTTCAGAGGAAAGTTCAGACAGAAAACCCAGCTTTCAAAGGCCAGAGCGAAGTCATCGCCGGAGCGTCGAAGTCACCAAAGTCACCAAAGTCACTCCTACTTCCACCTGACGTAAGAGAAGGGGGGTCCTCATGGGCCTCCGTGTCGCCCGAAAACTCTGCATGATGTCCCAGGAGACACGGAAAACCATAAAACCCCGAAGATGGGCCCTGGGAGTGATCGGCTCTAGACAGCTAACAGTGGATGGCTGAGAAGACAGAGCGCCCCGGGGCTTTTAACAAGAGCATCCTCGTAAGGGAGCGACAGGCACGAGGTGGCTCTTCATAGCCTGAGTGTGCCAGAAGAGCACCTGACGAGTCTTCCCTCATAAGAGACTCTCCTCACTTGTGCTCCCCACACAGGAGCCAAAGCAAAACCCCTCTACAGTGCTTCTCAGCAGTCAGCTGGATGCGGACCATCACCCTGTCGCTCCCCGGCTGGGCGCGGAACACTGGGGTAAAAGAGCAGAAGGAATTCGGGCACTGGATCTGGTCATGAATTCCATCGAATAGTAATTCAGAGCAACCCCTGACTCCATATAAAGAAACGTAAGAACCAGTTTATACATCATAATTGCTTCTTGCAAGCATGTTTTGAAAATGTGGCATCACGGACATGAGGCACTGGTACAACCCCAGGCTCCAGGGCACCCGGAAGCCTGTCCCCCTTGTGTTTCCACTTCCACGTCAGCAGAACTCAGCTGTCGATAAGAACCAAGGTGGGCGACGGGATTTTAAACCCAATCGGAGTATCCGTTCCGGGGTGAGTCTGACTAGACCCACTGTGGCTGCCAAGGGCTTCCAGCTCTCCAAGTCGGGAGGCTGCATTTCCTTCTTCACAGAGACAGGAATTTCCACACGAGGGAGAAGCACCCACTTCCCAAGGACCGTGGCTGGAAGGCTTTTTCTTCCTTGTGTTAATAAAAGAAGGGTACATTTTGGAACTAGAAGGACTATCGGAGCTTTATGACAAGCAATGTTTTCAACATTAATACTCGAGATAAGGGAACCCGGGAGAAAAGTGCGGCTGCAGTTGGAACAGTCAAAGACCACCCAGGCTGCTCTCTCCAAGACCATCCGGTACCCTCGGAGGAGGAGCGTGGCTGAACATGGGGGCATTATGGAGACTTGGACAGTGTGAGACTTGATAATGTAAAAGCCACTTGCCGTCTGTAGTTTTAAAGGACTTCAAGTTTCAGATGAGCGGATTTAATTCGGAGGCATTTAACTTTTTTCAAGGGGTGTGTGTGCGTGTGTGTGTGTGCATTTGAAACTCACGTATTGAAACAATTCCGCTTTATAATTCAGTCTCCAAATTTTGTTATACAAAACCAATTCAATGACTGGTATTTATCTTATGATTTTGTAAAAGTTCTTGATATTTTGGTTTCCAATTAAAAGTGATAGGATAAACAGTTCTGTGTTCAGCTGACTTGTATTAAGAAAAACAAAAGTGTTTATTTTAAATCAAATGTTGAAAAAAAAACATGTCACATTTGGGGACAATAGCAGGAACGTGGTAAGACGTCACAGACCCTAAGGCAGAACGTGTGTGATGGTGCCATGAAGCCCCTCTTTAAGATGAAGTGAACTCCGCTGGGTAAGCCTGCCCTGCCCCTCAGCGCATAGCACATCTCCTTCACATAAGATGCTGAGACTTTCTGTATCTTGAAGTGTCTTTACATCGTTGCTGACATTTTTTTCCCCAATCAGTAAAAAAAAGCAATTCATCTCATTAAAAACTCCAGCACTTTACCTCAAGTTTGAGGTGAGTTGAGAGCCTCAGTCAATCCCTCAGATAACGTTTCTAACCCCCCAAGTCATCACATGCACACATACACACAGAAAACTGACATTTTCACAAAATAAACCTGAGGGGACTACTTTATTTTTGAAATAAAAGTTACGGTAGAATATCCCAGTGTCTTTGTTTTTGCTATTAAATTCTAAGAAGAGGCTACACGTGGTCTGGACTTACTGATCACCCGTGAAAATATTCCTGGACGGGGGCAGCCGCCCTGCCTGGGGGCTCAAAAGCGAACACGCATGCCACATGGTGAATGAGACCCCGGGATAATCCATTTCTTGGGAAATGAAGAGAAAGTTCACCAGAAGTTTGGTTTCTCCTTTGTGATGACCCACGTGCTTTGAACCATCCTTTATAAACAAGAGTGAACTGTTCAAGTGAGACTTAAAAAATAAGCCCATTTCTGTCCATGCAAGGTGAGCAACGAGCCTTCCAACTGCCTTCTTTTCTCCTTCCCTTCTATCTCTTTCTTCTTTATTATCATTATTTTCTAATGACAAAGAACAGTAGCAGTAAAAAGGCCAACGTGAGCTCTGCAGATAACTTCCTATTTAATCATGCAGCTGTTTGGATGGCTCTTATTCTGATGTCTAGTATTGTTTTAATCCTGGCAAATTTCACTCACAAGAAAACCCAGGCTAGCAGAATATTGCAAAGTGGGGAGAAAAAGAAAGACTTCAGCTTCAAGCGGACTCTGTCTATGACGTGGAGCACATTTCCTGTCTCTGTTATGTGGGATCTGCAAGTTAACCCCGTCATTTGCAAGGAAGCGCCCAGCCAAGAGCCCACCGTCCACAGGCGTGGGTGCCCACAAGCTGAGCAGGAGGCCTGGCCTCCCATCCAACCTCGACCCTGACCGTGAGGTGGCCAGGCAGGTCCAGGACCAGCGGAAAAGAAACCATTCATTCACTGGCCCACTGGCCCCATAGTTATAAGCACCTACTATGCACAGGGCTGGGTTCTGGGTGGTGGTATTTATGGAAATTCTGCCACAAGTTAGGTGCTTTAATTATCTCCCCTCATCTCTGCCATCTTAACAGACATGGTGTTTTTATGACGTCCTTCTGGATGAGGAAGGGGCGTCCAAAGAGCTCATGAGCTGACCTGAATTACACCAGCTAAGGCCCAAGCAGGACTGCCCCAGGCTGTCTCCTTTCCCAGCTCAGGAGCTCCTGACGGCAACATTTCGGGGATCCCACAAAAGGCCACCTTCGGGTCTGTGCGTGTGCGTCCACCCTCTCCTAAAGTCCAGGCGTCCAGAGGGCGGATGTCAGCCCGCCGCTGGTACTCTGCAAAACCGGCGGCTTTGCTTTCTCCTTTTTACACCTTTAGCAGTGATCCATTTTATGTGTAATAAATCAAAGAACACAGACGTGCATAAAGAATTTCTCCACCTCTTCCAAACAAAGTTGAATTCAACCCATTGACCCAGTTCAGATCTGGCCTTTCTCTCTACACTGTTTCCCTACTCAGGCTAGCTGTGACACGAGGCACACAGACACTTTGCTTTTTCTTTAAGTTGTGAAAGCATTTCTTTTCAGTTTTGACCACAGGATGCTGCTTCCAGGGGAGTTTCAACGGAGCAGTGGCCACACGGTTTCGGGCGACCAGGGAGACCGCCCGAGGAAAGCAGGCCTGGCAGGATTCTCAGCGCCGGTACGCCGCCCAGAAAGCCGCCTCCTCCTGAGCAGCATCTGAAAGCCAGCCACTGGTGAACTGGCTGTGACCTCGCCGAAGAACAGCGGCAGGGCTGGGGTCCACACACACCTGTGCCACCCACTGCTGCCCTGCGCACACACACACACACACTCTCTCTCACACACACACACTCACACATACACACTCATACACACTCGCTCTCACACACACACACTCTCCATTCTCTCTCACACACACACACACTCTCTCTCTCTCACACATACACACTCATACACACTCGCTCTCACACACACACACTCTCCATTCTCTCTCACACACACACTCACACTCACACACACACTCACACTCGCTCTCACACACACACATACTGTCACACACATTCTCACACACACACTTTCACACACACACTCATANTCTCTCTCACACACACACTCACACTCACACACACACTCACACTCGCTCTCACACACACACATACTGTCACACACATTCTCACACACACACTTTCACACACACACTCATACACTCGCTCTCACACACACACTTACACACTCACACACACATACACAATACACAGACTTTCACACACACTCACACTCTCACACATACACACACATACACTCACACACACACACTCATACACAAACACTCTCACACACACACACACATGCAGGCACGCACACTCACACATGCAGGCATGCACACACACACATGCAGACACACACATGCATGCACACACACATGTAGGCACGCTCACACACACACGTGCAGGCACACACACTCA
>SJYA01002754.1:898266-912690 GCA_006410615.1 Neotragus moschatus
TGGGCGGGGGGTTGGGGGTGGGGGAGACTGACGTTTCTTTGGTAATAAAAATGCAATTTACATAAACTATAGGAGACATGGTCAGAAAGTAAAAGAGGTAATTGTTCGCATTCCAAATGCTTTAACATATAAACGGTGTGACCATCACTCGTGAGTAGAGCAGCTGCTAGCAATTTCTTGTCTTTTTTCCCCCCAGGATAAAATTCATGCTGAAGCCAAGAGATGTTTCTCCAGTGAATGATATTTTGAATCTCGGGTCAAAACAGAATTGTGACATAATAAATTTTTAAGAAGTCAGGAAAGCTTTTAGCCTGAAATTTGGAAGAAGCCCCTGTTTCTAGCTCAGCTAGGAAGGACCTCGTCAGTTTCAGGGTCCACGGCGTGGGCCTGGCGGGGGCTTGGTGCACACATCTGTTTCCAGTGCAGGGCTGGTATGCAAACTATTGTCTATTGGAAGTGTGTGGGGTAACGTTTGCCAGGGTTAAAGGCTCGGTCAATCTGATCAAGAAGCTAAAATTAGCTTCTGTGTGTTTTCCTGAAAAGAAAAAAAAAATACTGTAAAGCTCTTTGTTTTCCTTCAAGGGCCGTTCTCGGATTTCAGTTTCTGGTGTGTAAGCTACCAGGAAACAGACGGCTCTGACAAGTGACTTCTTGTTCGCTGCCTTCTGCGTTGTNAAGAAGCTAAAATTAGCTTCTGTGTGTTTTCCTGAAAAGAAAAAAAAAATACTGTAAAGCTCTTTGTTTTCCTTCAAGGGCCGTTCTCGGATTTCAGTTTCTGGTGTGTAAGCTACCAGGAAACAGACGGCTCTGACAAGTGACTTCTTGTTCGCTGCCTTCTGCGTTGTGAAACCTCGCGACAGGCCACCTGAGCTGGACTCGCTGCCTTCCGCATTGTGAGACCCCGCGACAGGTTACCCGAGCTGGAGACCCTGCAAACGCGAGCCCTCTGACCCAATTCACATCTTCCCGTTTGAAAGTATTAGCGTTATGAAATTATTCAAAGCGAATGTTGGAAATTCAAAACTGGAGCTATCTTTTAAAGCGTGTGATGGTTTGGCAAAGCCCAAACGCACGAGGAAGCGCACGGTTCTGAGAAGTGCTGGGGTGAGTTCTAGGCCACAGATGACTGGCAGGCTTGACAGTGCTCTGATTATTTTCAGAGGAAGTGAGTTCCTTCAGACAGAAGAGAGGGGCAACATTCACAGCGGAACTCCACGCCAGGACCAATCTGGCAGATTCAAGGAGCAGAAAGGCACCATGGAGACAAAGCAGGGAGTCGTGAGACAATTCAAGAAAAATATCAATATGCTTTTAGGCTTAATGACGTTCACATACACAGGAGAAAGGGAAAAAGAGAGACAAAATTCTTGGTCATATTGAAGGCTTTGTGATGAGGGAATGTCCAGGGCTTATTTACACCCTCACAGATTACACCGGAAAAGCCAGATCGCAATGATCTAGCTTTGCTTCAGCAAAATACCTCTTTAATAGTTTAACTGCTTAAACATTATTAACTTAAAAAAATTGCAATGTAATAAAATGTGATTTTAAAAAGATCTGTGATATAACAAGTCGTTTAGGGTATGTGTGTTTCACTGCAGTCGTGTCCGACTCTGCGACCCCGTGAACTGTGGCCCCCCCGGCTCCTCTGTCCATGGGACTCTCCAGGCAAGAACACTGGAGTGGGGTGCCATGCCTTCCTCCAGGGATCTTCCTGACCCGGGGATCGAACCCAGTCTCCCACATTGCAGGCAGATTTTTTTTTTACCGTCTGAGCCACCAGGGAAGCCCCAAAATTAGATTACGATGACCTATTTTTGCTTCAGCAAGATACCTCTTTAATATTTTAACTGCTTAAGTATTATTAATTTTCTTAAAAAATAATACAATATGATCTTTAAAAATCCATAGTATAAGGAGTATTTTGGGTGTGTGTGTTTCACTGCAGCTGATAAAGCGGCGTCTGAGAGAAGACAGAAACAGCTGCTCCCCTAAACACAAAGGAGTGTAAAAAATACCCGAACCAACATGAAAATATTGTCTATTTGGGTCATTTATACCACAGGATTTCCTTTTTTCTAAACATCCTCTCAATTTCAGTGACTTTTTGTACTTTTTAAATTTAGAGCTCATTGGAAAGATTTGGCTTGTATATTAGAAGTATGTAAAATATTTGGCAAAACTCACTCATATATGAAATTCACTTATTTGTAAAATATACAAAAAAGTATCTAATTTTTATCTGTAAATGTTCCAGAACTCTGCATAGAATGGGAGGGACCTACAGAGTCAGTCAGTTCCACTGCTCAGTCGTGTCCGACTCTGCGACCCCACGGACCTCGCCAGGCCTCCCTGTCCATTGCCACCTCCCGCTTGATTCTTTTTTTTGGATCATAAACTGTATATTTTGATAGATGATTAATACAACGCCATATTATCTCCATTTCCCCACCACCCACTCTGCGGTTTACGATCGGTCCTCTTGCTCACATTCTTTTTAGAAACGGGAACCATAATACTGAACAGCAGGAGCCGCCTGTCTGGCTCCCTGGAGGCTGAGATGGTCAGAGTCGGCCTGCCCTGCAGGAGAGCCAGGTTAGAGCCCTGGGCACGCATCGAGTCTCCGGGTCTCCGGAGAAACTGCCTAACTGCATCACCTTACGCACAGCTGGCCCGCCTGTCCTTGGGGGCCTTCAGACACCTTGCGGTCCGGCTCCCCGCCTGCCCCGCCGTGATGGCCGCCCCCACACCCGGATCTGCCGTCCCAAAGCTGTGACCTGGTCTCCGGCCTTTCCTTTTACGTCCTGTTTTCCAGTGAATCCATCGCTAACACGGCTTCAAACAGCTCTGTCCAAGTGCAGAGCTCTTGATCCTGGGTCGCTGAGTGATGTCAGGGGTATGTTAGACTCCGCACTCAGGGTGGGAGGCATGAATACCGGGAATCCGCACGAGACAAACCCAAGCCCAAACCCCGCCTCCACACGGGCAGCGTGACCAGCACCGCCAACGCCAGCCCGTGGCGCCACCTGCCCGCTCCCTGAAAGCGCTTCTCCCCCACGCTCGGGGTGCTGTCACCAGACTCCCCCGACTCCCCTCTTCTCCCCTTCCAGCAGCCCTAGTTAGCTGCCCGTCCACGGCGGCCTGTCCCACCAGCCCGGGCTGTGGCCCATCCTCCTCCACGCTCAAACTCAGGCAGAAACTTGCAGGAGGCCCCGGATGGGCCGCAGCCAAGAGAGCCAGATACCGCCTCCACGGCGCCCGCAGCGCCTCCCCAGGTCCCCCCGAGTCCCGTCAGGCCCAGCCCCGGCCCAGTGGGGCTCCACGGAGCCTCGCGTGCACCCCTGAACGTTCGACCCGACAGCCGAGCTCCCCAGTGGGGGTGAGGGTCACAACCAGGCCGTGAGGACGAGATGGAACAATGCGCCCTGCATGCCTGCTCACTCCTGGCAGCCACGGTGTGCGCGTCCCCGCGCCAGGACAGTGCCTGTCCTCCCGCGCCCTCTGCTTCAGGCTCAGGGCTGCCTTCTAGCCTCCTAATGGGACTTCAGCAGGTAGGGGCGGGCGTTACCTCCCACCTCCCAGCAGCCGGCTCAGTGCATTGTGCGCTGCAGGTGCCTACGAAACCCTTTATTGTCTTCCTGAAGCCACTTTTCCTTGGGCCAGAAACTACAGAGGTGCAGGCAGGAGGGAGGGGAGCACACAGGGTCATTTTAAAAACCATCTAGATCCTTTACTTGCAAAGAAATAAATTCCCTGTGGGAGTCAGTTGCCATTCAAAGCTGCCCTGCAACAGAATGCCTGAGGCTTTACATAATCAAAGCTGAGAATACTCCTGGTAAACTTTCACGTTCGACTGTCCTTCTAAATACCTGACTCTCGTGAGAACATATCTGTAAGAGACACAATAAAAACCCTAAAAAAATCACAAAACATACATTTTCTTAACTTTAAGAAATGCACTAGATCAAACTTATTACAAAACTTAAAATTTTCAAAATAGCAGACAAATAAATTAAAAGTTGGCTGAAGTTGAGGAAGCTGAGTAACTAAAGCCCATCAAGTTTGAAGAGCTAGTTAAAATATCTGCAGTCAGGACTGGGAGCAGTTCTCAGGAACAAGCCCGAGACGTTTACACACACCTGTGTCTATAGATACGGCACTTGCACCAGCAAGCTATTTTTGTACAAATAGAGGCTCCTAAAATTATGTTAATACTGCAAAGTCTGGTATACGTAGGCATCATTTTCTCTTTGCATAATCTGTTAATATGCTAAACAAATGCTTTCTACAGATACTGTAACGGTACGGTTATGAATCCAAATTAAAGAGGCAAGTTAAGACAGCCTGACTTTAATCATACATACTGGGTTACTCTGCAATTCTGAAATCTTATCACGAACGACCTAAGGCTGCTTATAAGCTTCCAACTGCCAAGTGAAATTAACTTACGTCAGTAACTGAACATGGCTGACCCTCCAGCAATGCTGGAGTCAGGGGCACTGACGTCGTGTGCCGTCGGAAATCCACGTGTACCTTTACAGCTGGCCCCCTGTACCCCCAGTACTTTGTACAGCGGCTTCCTCATCCACAGAGTCAACCATCCTTGGATGGTGTAGTACTGGGGTGTGCGTGTGTGTGTGTGTGTGTGCGCCTACTCAGTCATGGCCACTTGGGACCCCATGGACTGTAGCCCAGCAGGCTCCTCTGTCCACGGGGTTTCCCAGGCAGAAACAATGGAATGGGCTGCTCTGCCCTCCTCCAGGGTGTCTGCCTGACCAGGGGCTGAGCCCGAGTGCCCTGCATCTTCCGCATCAGGAGGAGGATTCTTCACTACTGTGCCACCTGCAAAGCCCACAGCAGTAAAGTATTGACTGTAGAAAAAAATCCTCATGACAAGTGGACCTGAACAGTCCAAATCCATGTTGTTCGAGGGTCCACTGCCTGTATAAAACGGAGAATTCATGCAGTGATTATTTATTATAATTCAACAAATATCTACTGAATCTATACTAACTTCAAGGCACTACATTATATGTTTGGGAAAGAGCCCTAAGGCAGAACCTCTGACTTTAAAAATGCTGTAAATCAGCTTTATTAAAAGATAAGGGTTTATTCTATTGCTTCAGCCCCCACGGGCTGAAATGGCTTCCACAAANGTGATTATTTATTATAATTCAACAAATATCTACTGAATCTATACTAACTTCAAGGCACTACATTATATGTTTGGGAAAGAGCCCTAAGGCAGAACCTCTGACTTTAAAAATGCTGTAAATCAGCTTTATTAAAAGATAAGGGTTTATTCTATTGCTTCAGCCCCCACGGGCTGAAATGGCTTCCACAAAGCCCAAGGAACGGCCGTGTGTCTTCAGATACTCCGAGACACCCACACGCTCAGGAATTCAGAAAGCCGCTGTGCTCAGCAGAGAAAGGCCTGGGAAGACCTTCACCCCTCTCACCTTAGGCTGATCCCCAGCACAGACACACCCAACAATAATGAAAACAAAACAAGGAGAAAAACAAGCCCTGGGAAGGAGAACTTGATTTCCAGGGTTGACTTTCACCCAATTCAAATGTCTAGTTTTCAACAACAAAAAAGAAACAAGCAGGTATGAGCTGCTCAAAGGGACAAAATAAATCCAGAGAACAAATGCGAGGAGCCTCAGACTCCGGACTTACTAGACAAAAGATGCTCAAAGGCTACGCAACAAAGTCAAGAAAGTGACAGGGGAACGAAGACTCAGAGAGAAGAGACAGAACTTACAAGAAGGAACGACAAAGAAATCCTGGAGCTGAAAAGCAAATACAGTAAAAGATAAACAATGAAATGAACAAGTAAATAATAACAGATATGGTGCAAGGGCTCAAAAGCAGATCTGAGTAAAGAGAAGCGGCAGCAAGCTTGAGGGTAAGAACTGTGAGATTACCGAGTCAGAGCAACAGGGAGACAGACAATGAAGAGAGGTGAGCAGAGCCTCAGTGACCCGCGCACCCCACGCACCAGGTGAGCAGAGCCTCAGTGACCCACGCACCCCACACAACAGGCTGCCCTCCCCGCTGCGGGTGTCCCGGAAAGGGGACAGGCAGGAGGGCCAGGAAGGAGACTCAGAAACGGCGGCTGACAGCATCCCGACCGGATGGAAGGAGGGTCCCACGGGATTGGAGAAGCTGGACAGACAGGTGGGATCAGCTCAGAGAGCTACACTAAGACACACAATCAGATTAAAAAAAAATTAAGACAGAATCTCCAAGAGATAAGTTAGGAGTTTAGGATTAACGCACACACACTACTGTCTACAAAACAGGGGAAGAACAGGACCTGCCACATAGCACAGGGGGCTGTGCTCAACGCCTTGTAATAACCTGCAATGGAAAAGAGCCTGAAACGGAGAGTGTATGTGCATACACACGTATAACTTTGATGGACACTTGAAGCTCATGCAACATTGTAAATTAACTCTACTTTCATTTAAAAAGAAACAGATGAAAAGAACAGTGAAAATGCAGACTGCTGAAATATTTCAGCTGTCAGATCGTTAGAGGGAGAGAAGCGTAAAGCGGCAGAGAGAAGAGCCTCTTCAGACACGAGGGGCCTCACAAAAGACCGGTAGCCAATTTCTCAGCAGAAGCCTTTGAGGCCAGAAGCCAAAGAGCCTCTGGTTGATATAGCTAAAGTGAAGAAAGGGAAACACTGTCAAATGAGAATTCTATATCCAGTAAAACTGTCCTTCAGACATGAGGAAGAAAGCAAGCCTCCCCAGATCAACAGAGGCTGCGGAAGCTGAAGGAAGCCAGAGCATAAGTCAAAGCCATATGGAGACGTGAGGATCCCCAGCAGAGTGGCCAGAGATGCTACAACGTCCGTGCACGGGCATCTGGGCTGGCAGCTCTGCCCTGCATTTTCCACATCACCTGACAGGTAAGTGTACACAGGGCGACCTGTGGATCTAAGTCCCCGGCACACGAGGTAGAGAGGTGTGACCCGTGGCGTCAGAGGCAGCAGGGGCTGCGCTGGAGTGGAGCTGGGATGAACTCGGTCAGCTCACGGCGCCTTTCGGAGCAGTGCGACCCACACGGCAACGAAACTGCAGGTGTGCCGACAAGGCGGCGAGAAGGGGAGGCAGGGGTCTGCTTCCGGCTCCGCCGCCCACTGAACGTGCGGCCCCAGGCTGGCCGCTCGGCCTCCCGGCGTCCCTGTTATTCACAGCTGCTCTTTACTCACTGAGTTGTGCCCAGCTCCTTACGGCCCCACCAACAGCAAGCAGCCCGTCAGGCTCCTCGGCCCGTGGGATTTCCCAGGCAGGAACCCTGGAGTCCGTCGCCATTCCCTTCTCCAGAGGATCTTTCCAACCCAGGGATCAAACCCGCATCTCCTGAACTGGCAGGCAGGTTCTTTAGAGCTGAGCCACCGGGAAAGCCCTCTGGGATCTTAGCTTCTTTATTTATAATCAGGGACAATACCACATGCCCTGACCACTTCAGAATCAGGGTGAGGAAAAATGATCTCATATGAGTAAAACACTCAGCAAACTAACTCTCCATAGGGAATTCGGGTGACTGATAAGAACGTTCACTTTCTGCAAATGACTCTGTTCTGTGGGAACTTGCATTTCTGGCATTTGTACGAGACCCATGGTCACGCCCCTCAGTGTGCTTATATATAAAAAGGGATGATGGGGATGCCTGACCTTTTCTGCTCCGACTACAAATAGCAGTATTAATATTTCACGAGTGGAAGACATTCTCATGCTCTAAGTTGACGACGACAGGTTGATTTTTAGTTACGTGGACATCATGGTAGGAGCTCAGAAACCTTCACCCATTATTTGGATATTTATCTTAAAAGAAGATAAAGTGTTCCTTCACTTCCATGTTCCAGCCTCTGGCACAGCCACGTGATAACGGGGTGCTCCTCAGAGGCCCACTTTCAACCAAGGAGTCACACACCTCCAGTGGGACGTGGTAGTTCTTAGACGACTCTCAAGAAGCCTGTTCCCATCAACACTGCTAGAGGCTGCGGATGAGTAGGAACCCTTTGCCAAAGAAGTCCCGTCTAGTCAAAGCTGTGGTCTCTCCAGCAGTCGTGTATGAATGTGAGTCTGACCATGAAGAAGGCTGAACACCGAAGAATTGATGCTTTTGACCTGTGGTGCTGGAGAGGACTCCTGAGAGTCCCTTGGACTGCAAGATCCAACCGGTCCGTCCTAAAGGAAATTAGTCCTGAATATTCACTGGAGGGATTGATGCTGAAGCTGAAGCTCCAATACTTTAGTGACCTGATGCAGAGAGTCGCTGGAGTCTTTTCACTGGAAAAGATCCTGACCTGGGAAAGACTGAGGGCTGGAGGAGAAGGGGGCGACAGAGGACAGGAGGGTCGGATGGCATCACCAGCTCAATGGACACGAGTTGGACCAAGCTCCAGGAGATGGTGAAGGACAGGGAAGCCTGGCGTGCTGCAGTCCACGGGGTCCCAAAGAGTCAGACACAACTCAGCAAATGAACAATAAAAGCCACAAACCCAAAACCTGAGTGTATTCAGAGCTGTCTGCTCACCTGGGTGTGGCCCCCTGAGTCCAGGAGGAAGGAGGCACCCCCTCACCTTGACCACAGAGGTGCCCTTCGTGACGTTCATTTAGAAAGCTACATAGGACCTCACATATGTCCAGACTAAAAGAACATTTACTTTTTGGGCTTTTCATTTGAGATAATTTTAAACACATGACATTAGGCAACGTGAGTAACTATCAGGGGGCCCCCCCTGTTACCAACTTGGGTTCCATCTTGTTTAATCTACGCTTTGACCCACTTCTCTCAGCCTGGCTTATTTTTAAGGAAACCCTGGCAGGGTTCCTGCCTCAGCCCCCGCCCCCGCGAGACCTGAGGCAGCTCTCAGAGGACGCTCACACACATCTGGGCCCAGAAGGTGCGATTTGAACCCAGTCTCCTCCGTTCCCCTTGGCGCTCAGCCTCCTCTGTACTCAGTAATCGGGCAAAACCGCAGCTTTCCCTTTGATGTTCTGAGTGCGTGAGCCTTTGTTTCCTTTTACCATCCGTCTAACGGGGCATAAAGTGGTGCTCCCTGGAGAAGGGAATGGCAACCCACTCCACTGTTCTTGCCTGTAGAATTCCCTGGACAGCAGAGCCTGGCAGGCTACAGTCCCCGAGGTCATAAAGAGTCAGATACAACCAAGCGACTAACACATTTACACTCAAAGCAGTGGTAGAAACACGCCCACGTGCTCATTCCACTTTCAGGAACACAACAGATCAGTGAAGACTACCGTGCTGCACGGCTTCGCTGGAACCGAGTGAACACTGGGTGCAGACCCGAGAAACCCCTGAGGGGGCGCTTCCTTTTGCAACATTCTGCCCCAGGCACTGAGCTGACAGTTTGGTCTTGAAGGGCCTGCAAACGCTACCAGGCCAGTCTGCACAGAAGACCAAGAACTACCTGCCAGAACCACCCCCAGGACTCCCAGAGGGTGGGAGGAGATGAAGACCCTCTGCCCGCACAGCCGGTGGGCGACTGGGACAGCAGCCTGACTGTGAACGTGCCGGAAGCAGACTGACGGAGGCTCTCCATGTGAAAGGGTGCGTACAGGCCCGCTGGGGCAGCGCTCACTTTCCATTTCCTTTTCGAAGCTGACTTCCTCACACTGAGGGCCTGCCAGACGTGCGGAGTGGCTGCGTGAAACCGTGGTGACCTTCACTGGGCTGGGTCTCGGGGGCGATTCCGAGCACCACGGTCAGCCCTCAGGGTGTTCAGCCGCTGGAGGAAGGAGGTCCTGGGCTCCAGAGAGCTCTGCCGCCCTGGGCCTGTGAATCACCCACCCAGAGGACGGGAAGCAGCCGGCTCCATGGGCCCTCTGCCCGGCCCGGCCACGCACAGCCACGGACAGCCTGCTCTGCGGCGGGGCCCCCAGGGCATGGAGGCCCGGACCCCCGGCACGGTCATCAGCGGGGGAGCCGGCCCTCCCACGGGGCTTTGTGCCCAAACTGCATGGTCAGTAGCCCTGGGGTTGGGAAAGGCCAGCCCGGAGTCTGGAAGCTCTTCTTTTCCTTCAGAGGGAAGGCTCATCTCGGGGTCTCAGGGTGAAGCACGAGGCACACCCTGGACCTCACTCCATGGCCAGAAAGATCCTACAAGGCAGGACCACTTGTTCTTCTGAGTTTTCCTCCTCTACTCTCCTCCCCTTCCTGAGGGAACGTAACACAAGGTAATTAAACGGTAAATTACTCGAGAGAGAAGACAGATGCTGAGGCTCACGACAAATCTGTGCCAAAGACAAACTTCACGCGTGTTCTGATGACCTCGTTCCAGAAGCAGGAGAAAACTACAACCCAGCTTGCTCAAAACACAGTGTTCAGATGGAAGGGCAGTGGGCTGAAGACTCTTCATTATTCAGGAGTAAGGTAATTTATGGAGGCGGAAATTAACACAAACCCAGGGCGCTCATTAAATAAACAAGGTGAATTAAGAGGCAGTTGGTTAGCTCTTCTGCATTTCTAGTCAACATCTACTTGGGAAACACACCCTCCTTAAACCACTCGGTGTGCATTCCTGTAGAATCCCCGTCCTGCCCATCATAAAATCAAGTCCTGTGCACACACCCGACAGACTCACCAAGGCAGGGCCAGGAAACCAGCTAAAAGTTACCGCAAATTTAAAGACATTATTAAGGGTTAATATTTTAAAATCTAGTAGTTAAAGTTGAAAAGAAGAAAGTTACTGATTTGCAGGTGAAAATGTTTGGCATGCTTTGAAATGAAGCCAGCTGATACTTAGCTCCACCCAGGAGCAGGCAGATGAAGGATACTGTAGGAGGTCTCGTCAGGGGTCCATCGAAGGCTTAAGAACATTTAAACCTAGGGTTTAAAAGGTTTAAAACCTTAACAGAGATCCCATGTAAAACATTTATGGTCATGGAAAAAAGGTGGGTGATTTTGGGGCACCGCCAGCTTCTGCCACCGCCCAACGGGGACCCGTCTTTTCCTGGAGAGTGACATCTGTGTGGACGCTCAGCAACTCCCTCTTTCACCAACCAGGAACACGTGACAAAGCATTTATTCACAAGGCTGTTGTGAGATGAGGGTTAAACATCAGCCTGCACTTAGTTTCTGACACACTTCGAATCTGAATCTGAGATCCCACCGCCCCAGGGAGGATGGACTGAAAGGCGGCGCCTGTGCAGCTGCACCACCCCAGGAGCCCCAGGGGACTCCCCTCTCTCTGCAGACCCTGCATTCCCGCGCTGAAGATCTCGAGCTAACTGGGCGATTCCCGAGCTGCCTCCCCCAAGTCCAGAACCGCAGCAGGCAGCCAGGGGGTCCTTCTCTTGCGCTCGCCACCCGGTCAGCGACACAGAACACGCTGCTCTGACCCTGCTTTCTGTTCGGACGTCTCTCAGAGGCGCTTCCACTTCCTGGAGAACATGCTTGCTCTTCGCCACAGCTGCAAGCCAGCCACCTGATAGCCTTATCATCACCCATTTAACTATGCTTTATGTGAGACACAAATCAGTTCGCTATTGGACAGGAATAGGCTTGCCTCCACCCCAACTTCCAAAAAAAAAAAAAGAAAAGTTATTTTGGATGTTTAAATCTTGTCTTGATTCTGTTCCACGGCTCTAACTAGGCGCAGCTGACCATTTGAGCAGAATTCTTTGGTTCTTGAGTTTGACCCCAAATCAAAGCCTGTCATCCATCGATTGTAAACAGTACTATGTCCTATTTTTAATTTATGTATTTTCAGCAAGTGTTTACTAAGCATCTATTATATGTCTTTCTCTCGGCACCCACTAGGTATCAAGTGGAGGTGGCGGGGGGCGGGGGGGAGATTTTTAAAACATCACCGGAGCGCCTCAGCGGCTTAGACCGTCACTGACAAGACAACACGGAAAGAGTGCGGGACAGAGCTGACCAGGCGTCCAAAGAGCAGCTACATGAGTTTAGACGTTTCTATCTAAGTCAGTAAAGAAAATTTTTTTAAATTAAGATTGCAGCTGTCTTGGCCAGAATCACCCACGTCCACGTGCAGGCTCTGGGCTTCACCGCCCACACAAGCTTGGGAAACTTCTCTGCCGCTCCTCTGGGCCTGCTTCGCGGGGCCGCTAAGTGGGGTGAATGGGGACCTAGCCCATCCCGGCCTCTGGGAGCGGACGGCCCCTCCATAGAACGGGAGGGGGTGATCGGGGTGGGAGGGGAAGGGCCCAGAACCGGTGCTGGTCGGAGACTGTCAGGGAGGCCTCCTGGGGGCAGGACGCCTGAGAGGCCCCTCAGTGGCAGCCGGGGGATGTGAGAGCCGCGTCCAGGGCAGCCCTTCACCCCCTCCCTGCCCCCCGTCCCTGCAGCAGAGGAGCGAGACCCCCGAGGGAGCTGCACTTGTGCCTCTGAGGGGGAGGTCTGGTGCCCAACGCCGGGAATCTTTATCCTGTTTTTACAGAAAATGATGTGAAGTCAAAGGGGGCTTAATTTACGAAACCACCCCCCCCCGAGTAACGTTCACCTTTAAATCACCAGACTATGCCTATGATGTTCTAATTCTGATGAATCGACTATTTTACAAGTTCTTAGATTTTCTGTGTTTCTAGTTCAAACAGGAAGTGCAGGAGGGTGGACGTAAGCAGCAGCTGAACTGTTGCTGATGAAGTTACATGCAGCAGGTGCTTTTTGCTTACGGCTTTTAAAGACATCACTTCGGTAATACAGTAGAAAATAACTGTCCCATCAAGGAAAGAAGCGGCTACTGATTTAATGTCCCAGCGGGTCCTTAGGGAATTTCTTTCATTCGCTCTATTTTTTTAAATATGCTTTTGATTCCCTGGTGTCCCATCACCTCTAACAGGGATACGTCTCTCTCCCTGCTGGTTCTGTGGCGCCACTGAAGGAACTGATCCTGGGCTCAGATACTGACACTTACTGCAGCAGACGCCAAGCGGAAGGCTCCCAGACGGGTGAGAGTGAGCCGGCGCAGCCGCCGCCACCTTAACAAGCAGAGCGCTGCCTCACTGCACTCGGGCACACGCGTGGCCGACTGCAGCCTGCAGCGACGGCTGGCCGTCTGTGACGCTGCTGAGAAAGTCAGCTCACAGCCCCTGAACCGGAAGGCGTCTGAAGGGCGCTGCTGCGTCTTTTACGGTGAGGTAGCTAAAGGTCTTGCTTTAGTAAAATAAAACCTACCGACTATTTTAGTTTGCAGAAAAGTGTTTCAATATGAAAAGAACCTACAAAAGGGAGGTTGGTAAAAGCAGTCAGGCTAGCCCGTGTTTCTTTGCGAATTTTGTCACATCCTGCCTCCTCCTCTTTTAAAACTCCTTGGACACTTGCAAATCCCTTTCTTCCGTGGCCAAGGGCTCATTCAGCAGAGAGGACACCTGAGTTACGTAAATCTCATCACAGAGTCACGTTTCTGCGCAGAGTGAGGCTTGTCGGGAGGAAGGTGATGGAGACTATCAGTGAGGACGGAGGGCCTGCTGGCATCCACCTGGCACTCTGTGTTGCCCGCCGATAAGACTTGCTTTAAGTTTACCAGAGAGAGAGTCTGGGAAAAAGCTGGACCTTCACGGGCAGGAAGTGCAAGTCTCGACGCTTCACTTGCTCAATTTCCGCTCACTCTCACAGTTGTGCTCATCCCAGCTTTAATTTCCAGCGTGTTCGGCCGCGCCACTCAAGACTTTAAAACTGAAATTTTAATTGCATCCAAAAGTGCAGAGCCGCTGCAGCTCGGGGAAGAGACACTCCACCCGCTGGGCAAGCTCAGAAGCGACGCAGCCGGGAAGGCACGGAGTGGTGAGTGGATGTTCGGTTGTCCACTGTGGCTGCACTGATTGATCCTTCTGCACTTACAAAACGGGGTGTGGGTTGGGGGGTTGGGGGGAAGCCATTTCTTCCTAACATAGAGCAAGTTTCCACAAAAGCAGAACCTGAGTCTCTGAAGACTGTTAGAACTGAAGCAAACTGCGTGGTGCTGAGGATTCGGGTTCCCCAGAATTCGTGAAGCTCTGGCTTCCTGGCCTCATGACTGGTGTGCCGGCCACCCGGCTCCTCGAGCCTGAACTTTCTGAGGGCAGGAACGCTTCAGGACCAACCTTCGCCTGGGGAAGGAAGTTAGCAGGGAGTTCTCCGTGTGAGCAGAGCGCTATGACTCTTCAAAGACAGAGCCCCATCTGAGCAACTTGAGCGCTGCCCTCCTGCATTTACTGCGGCAGGAGCCGGGAGCTAGCTGGGCAGGAAGGCGGGATGTTCTTTCAGCCTAATGAGACCTTCCTGCTCGGAGTTCCTTCCCCAGCGGGTGGGCGGGACGGTGGGAATGGGGGACCCTGGGCACTTTCCCACAGGTCTGGACAGGATCTCCTGCCGGGTCCAGCCCGAGAGGAAGCCGGTGTGGAGGGCGCCTCGGGCCGGTGAGGGAGGCGGGGGGCGGGG
>SJYA01002754.1:916659-934842 GCA_006410615.1 Neotragus moschatus
GGGGGGGCAGAGACCTGACACAGAAAAGCGCTGCCTTTCTGTTAAAGGGCAGAGGCCCGAGGTCAGCGCAGGTACCCGAGTGCAGGCATTCAACACCTTTGGTGCAAACCTCCCAGAGCTGCGCCCCTGGGAACACTCCCTCCCCGCAGGAAGCCTCCACATACAGGAAACGCCTAAAGTGAAAAGGGAGGGGTTGTGCTTTCCTCCCAGCTCCCTCCGACCAGGTCTCACATTACACATTTGCAAACTAATCACTTCGAGCCAGACATATTAAAAATACCCCCTTGCAACTAAGTGAAGGCAGGAGAGTCAAGATTAGAGAACTCGGCTCCAGACTCAGATAGGGCTCTGAGTCTAGAAGTCTAATTAAGGCCAATACTGTTTGCGATGTGGTCATGTGGTCGTTCTCTCAAACACTAGCATTATTGAAATTACTCCTAACGACTTAATTGATTTAACCAATACCTCAGGTAAAGATCCGGCAGGCAGTAATTAGTTCCGCCTGCAGAAGCTGCGGTAGTAGGGTGATGAGGCTTTCTATGATGGCTTTGGTTATTTTTATTATTTTTTTTTTTTACTACATAAATGTATCTCTGCGAAATTTCAGGTTAGACAATTTTACTTTAAACAGATGTCAGTCAGTATCCAAAGCAGCGGAAACTGCAGCTTGAACGGGCCACGCCCTCCATCCACATCCGCACGGGGCTGAGTTCCGAGCGATTCCTTTTCTTTCCCTCTGAGCTCCTCCGGCAAGGAGAAAGGGAAATGGCCGTATTCCGTGACTCATCTTCTGGAGCAGCATTCCAAGTGTGATTTACTTAATATAGCCTCATAAATCACCTAATGCAGAAATAATCTCAAGATCTGCATGTAAACACAGCTATTAAAATATTACAATCACTCTGTTTGCTTAGTGCTCATACAGCATATCTCATCTCAAGGTAAGCAGCCTTTCCCCGAGGTGGGGCATGCAGGGCGGCGTCCGGATTGCCTGCCCATCCAAGAATGCTGCACTTGGTGAAAGGCGGGGCCACCGGCTTTCAACCTGCTGTCCTGTTTGGAAATCAAACTCATCTCGCTTCCTAACTGGCTGTGACACTCAAGGGTGATTATTAACCACTGAAGAGAACTGCAGCTCAGGAGGAAACATCAGCCTGCCTTCTGACGACATCCGTTTTAAGGGTCTGCTCTGCGGCAGCCACACGGCGTTTGTTGTTAAACACCAGGTGAGCCAGGGGGCCCGGACGCACGGTGCCTCTCTGTGACGCTCACGGTTGAGTCCCAAGACCGAGCTCTGTTCCGCGCAGTGATCTGTCACGGGGAGCACTCACCCTCCGACAACTACGGGTTAACAACTGAAAACCGTCTACGACTCCTAGCGTGATCCCTAACCTCTGCAAGGTGGTAATCCAGTATGGGTTGTTAGCTGTCAAATTTATTTCCCTTTGCTGAAATATGCCCTGGGTTTAATTAGCAGTCATTCTGGATGCTTTATGGAGCTGAGTCCAAGTGCCATGGCTCTGACATTTAACCCCTGACCCTTAAATATTTACCAGCTTTTAAACTGGTTGTGTACAATTATCCCTTCACGTACATCTCAGATCCATCATCCTGGCCGCCGCGTCCACCGCATCAGATGTGCTATTCCAGCTCACCCTGCACTCTCTCCCTGAAGCCAGAGAAAGAGCCCGGCTGCTGCACCTCGAGCTGTGAGCTGTGCTTGCATAGAAGCTTCCCGGAGGAGCTGGGGGCTCCGGCCTCGGTCTCCTACACCTGGGACCAGCAGACAGCAGGGTTGAGCGGCCGAGGAGCCCTGGGCCCCGACCCGTGTGGGGACGGCTGAGACTGCTCGTCGTCAGCTCACAACCAGGAAAGAAATCCTCTAGGAAGCACTTCCGTTTGTTCCTCTGAAGCCAACAGCATCGGGGATGATGTGGCAGCCTGTTTCAATCCCATTTGAGTTTCCAGGCAGCAGATGCCTGGACGGACACACGCTCGGCACATGGTTGGTTCCCACTGTGCTCCAAGTGGGCACTGAACACGCAGCCACAGCTCTGCACAGGCAGGCACGCCGACCGCGGACGTCAACCAGGTTCGTGCGAACAGAACATTCCGGGCACAGAGTCACAGCCAGAAGCACAGGGGCAGCCGCCTGCCCCCCACGCCCCGAGCAGGGGCAGAGGGTGCTGCTGGCGGGGCCCCCGTGTGTGTGGGAAGCGCAGCCGCGTCCCACTCCTGCGGCCCGTGCACCGTAGCCCACCAGGCTCCTCTGTCCGTGGGACTCTCCAGGCAAGAACCCCGGAGAGGCTGCCACGCCCTCCTCCAGGGGATCTTCCTGACCCGGAGATCAGACCTGGGTCTTCTGCATTGGCAGGTGGATTCTTCACCACTGAGACACCTGGGAAGCCTGGGATCCCACAAGCTGAGTCTAAATTACAGCCGGATGCTGGGTTCTCCCCACTTTACGAAAGCAATGTCTGGGTTGCTTCCATGGAGAGAATTATTTTTTCTTTAAGGGTCACTGTTTTTTTTGCATCCTCAAACAAGTAAAACTGTCCCTTTACGATGTTCAGGAAAATTGGGACGGGGCAGCTGCCGGTGCCAGCATGGGGTCGAGCGTGGGCGACTGCCGTCGCCACAGCGTGAGCGTGGCCCGGCCCAGGGGCCCCGGCGGCTGGGGGCCCAGGACGCGCCTGCTTCTCCCCTGCACCCCTGGGGGCTTCCTCCCTGTCCCGCCCTGGGCCTGCTCAGAGGCCTGCCCACGTCTGGCCAGGACCCCACGCCCTCCCGGTCACCCTATCACCCTCATCCTCTGCGGTCACCACGTCGGGCTCCCAGCACAAGGCCCTTCAGGACTTGCTGTCCAGACCGTTCCTCTGCTTCAAATCTCGTGCGTAACTCGCTCTTCAGAGCCCAGCGTAGAGGCCGCCTCCTCCAGGAAGGCTGCTGTGGTGTGATCTCCCGCCTCCTCCCCTGCCTGCTGAGCGAAGCCTGGCACAGACTGCGTGGTGGCCGCAGCCTGTGGTGCCTGTGTCTGGGCAGTCAGAGCTGTGCTCTCGGCAGACCGCCAGGGTCCACGGCAGGGCCGGCCTCTGGGAACACGACGGGCATCACTGCTTTGCTCTCGGTGGAGGTGATGCGGCCTGACGCACCCTGCGGGGGTGGTGGGATGGCAGAGGGGGCAACCGGGCCCCGGACACCTCTGGGCGCACAGATTTCCTTACAGCTACAGCTAGTTTGACTCACATTTTCTGTCACTTGAAGGCAGACACATCCTGACTTGGGGCCGGGGGCAGGCCTGTGCCCCCCGGCCGCCTGCGGCCACGTCGTAAGCAGAGCCCCGATCCTGCATGACCGGGCGCTGCCTGGGGCGGCGGGGGAGGTGCGGGTGACGGGCCACATGCCAGGGTGACAGCTCCTGCCCACACCCAGGTGGGCGGCCCTTGGGCGGCGGGTGCGACCTCGGGCAGGCAGGCCCCTTCACGCCCCGGGCAGGCCGCAGCCACATGGGCAGAGGAGACGGACACCACCCTCCCGGGTCTCCCAACTCTGGGGCTGGAAGGAAAGCGCCCAAGTCAACATCCATTCAGACCATGGCGACCAGCACCAGCTGTGAGGCTGGAGAGCCCGGGACCATGGGGCCCCCAGAGCTGCGGGCGGGATGGGGCGCGGGGGCGGTGCCAGCTCCCCGTCCAGACTGGCTCGCCGCCTCACCCTCCCGCGGAGGTGACGCGACCCCCATCGGCCACCAGGCTGGGCAGGCGCCCCGCGGTCTTCGTGCAAGTTTGTCTCTAAACCCCCGGTTTCTCCAAGTGTGATGTCTGGCCAGCACACAAGGAGTAACAACAGTCCCCCAAACAAAGGCCCACAGCCCACTGCATGCAGAAGGAGCTCTTCTACAACCGGAGGCGAGGCCGGGCGGCCTGGAGGCGAGGGGCTGCTGGGGACGCGGACTCCCCACGGGGGGCCGACGGCCTTACACGGGGTGTGTCTATTTCAGGATTCAACATAAAGTTCTTACCACACCATACTTTTTGCATTTACCTTGAAGTTTAAACTCATAAATGCCTGGCATATTTGTGTTGTTGTTTGTTTAGTTTGAAATTTCCCCAAATCACTGACAGATAATCTTCATTATCAGAAGAAATCTTTCAAAACTTCGCACCAAGAAATACAGCAAAGCCTTTTTCCCCCCAGGTCACAGCAGCATTTTTTCTGTTGCTGTTGTTGCTTAGAATATTTTGGTTGGCAATTTGGGGAAAGATAATGAATGTACAAGCTGGCCCAACTGTATCTACACAGCAAATTTTGCAGCATTACTACACGGAAGTACATTTCAAAATAACTTTTGGCACAAATCCAAACACATACTTCTTTCTGTAAGTAGGCTAACTTCTCTCTTGGATAATTTTGTGTAAGTAGAAGAAATCAATAACAGAATTGCATCTGTAATCTTAAAGTAACATTTCTTCATATGAATTGATGATGACTACGTTAAGTGGCCTCTTTATACAAAATGGAAAGGGGGCCTCAGAAGATGCCTCTGGGCCACGTCGCTCTGCTCAGTAAATGCTGATAAACTCAACGTGTCCACATCGTGTCTTCCCAGAATTTTTCTCACGTTCTATCTGAGTATGAAACATGACGCTGGTTACGGATGAAAAGTAGAAACATTTGAAAGTAACGTCAGACAAACTTTTCAACGTCACAAGGCGTTTCCCGGCTGAGACGGAGGTAATGTGTCAATGCCGCCACCGGCCTCAGTTTCTCTCTGACTCGCAGGCAGACCCCGCTCCTCTCTGTTTGCCTTCACTTTCCCGAAGCTTGCCGATACCGTGTCTGTTACAAACAGAAGGTCCATGGCAGCTCTGCACTGTCAGATGACGGTTAGCATGTTTGAGCAATAAAGGGTGTTTTAATGAAGGCACGTTTTTGGATGTAATGCTAACGCGAGCTTAATAGACCTCAGTACGGTGTGAACGCTATGCACCCCGGGAAACCAAATAGTCTCCATTCGTTTTATTGCGGTGCTTGCTTAATTGCAGAGGTCTGGAATCGAGCCTGCAGTATCTCTGAGGTGGGCCTCTATGACAAACATAACAAGTGGCTTAGAAAAGGTGACAAACTGCCTGAGCGGGACAAAGAATGATGCTCTGCATTCAGCTTACTATCCCTCATGCAAGACTGTATTTATGCCTCACTGGAACTCACGGACCCTTTCTCAGTGATGGACACAGACACACGCCTGTGGTGTGTGCACGCGTGGAAGCACGGCTCTTCTGGAGAAGGCACATGGGCCATGGCAGAGGGCGGGGCGGGCCTGCCTCCCCTTGCCCTGAGCTGAGCCAGCTGGCAAGCTGTGCACATCTGCCTGGCAGCACCGCTGTCCGCGGGGCTGAGCTCGGACCTGTGCCCGTCTGAGCCTTCACAGAGGCTGAGACAGGTGTGGCCCTGACTTGACAGACCACAGCTGGAGGGGAGGCAGGCTCCGGAGAAGCAGGGGTGTGCACGAGACTGACGGGAGCAAAGGGCCAGGACACCAAGGGCGTGCAGGCCAGGGCACAGGCCAGGCGCCGGGCGCCGGGCACCGGGGAGGGCCTGGGGGCGCACGCTTGATGGGCTCACGGTGCCAGGGGCGGGCGGCCCTGGGCTGATGCTGGCTTGCTGCTTGGTCGCCACGTCGTGTCTCTGCGACCCCATGGACTGCGGCCCGCCAGCCTCCTCTGTCCATGGGATTCCCCAGGGAAGAACACTGGGGCGGGCTGCCATTTCCTTCTCCAGGGGACCTTCCCCACCCAGGGATGGAGCCCCCATCTCCTGTGTCTCCTGAATTGGCAGGCAGGTTCTCTACCACTGAGCCACCAGGAAAACCCGCTACTGCTTCCTGAGTCCACCCAAATCCCACCTCCCGCCCACCAGCTCCCCACGCCTACAGAGCACACTCCTCAGCTTTGCCTCGGATTCCTCCCGGATCCAGCACCAGCCCACCTCCCAAGCAGGCACTCCACCAGCTGGGCCAGTGCCCACCTCCCTCCACCCAGAAGCCCGGGGTCCAGATGTGGCGAAGCTCTTGGTGCCCGGCACCCCTGTCCCCTTCTAATGAACCCCAGGGCCCTGAGCCCCCACCCCAGTCTGGGTCCCCTGCCCTCGGCGCAGAAGCTCCGCGTGGGCGCTCGGAGCTCCTGGCGCCACTTGTCCTGACAATGGCCACTTCCTGCCTTGGGTCGCTCGGCGTGTTTTTTCCACCAGCTTGTGCCCAGCAGAACGGTGTCAGCAAAGGCCTGGAGGAGAGACAGTGGGTTCACTTGGGAGGCTGTCCTTGGCCAGCCTCAGAGGTCCCCACACGGGAAAGGTCCCTCTCGAGGCCTTCAGACAGATGCCCTTCACCTTTGGCACATGGAACAGCAACGCTGTCCGGACCACAATGACACAGTTTGCAATCCCTTCTCTCAAACAAAGAGCTCTCCAAAGCCCTTTTCATGGAACCAGAACAGCTCAGGAAAAGTGGGTAGCTCTCTGCAAGCTATGAAGCTCGTTCTTCACAACAAGGCCTTGCAGAGCTTTTGCGCCTGAAGACGTGCATATGGGAAATTCCACGTGCTTCCCTGCAAACGGCCCTTGTGCCCCCATGGAGGACACCGGACACGCCCCACTTCTTCCTAACGCTCCCTGTTCACACACGCGGGCTCCCGGACCTGCCGCTCCAAACAGAGCCGTCACCGGGCAGCAGACAGCAGAGCGCCCAAGAGCCTCTCCCCGCGCGGCCGCCCCCAAGGGAAATGCACCTGGCCTGTGGTAGGGAGGCGACCCCTTCTGGTCCCACCTCGGCTGCTTTCAAGCTCTCTCCTGAGAAAGTCCGTCCCGTAGACACGGGTGTGGAGGCCCCTGCACGGGACATGGCAAAGCCTCACCCAGACGCTGGGCTGTGCCGTCGCCCTGTCGGTTTTCAATTAACTGACGACATCGCGCTGTTTCTCGGAACTGCACCCGGGCCGGCCCGGCGCAGCGGGCGAGGCCCCCAGTCACCCGAATGCACCTGTTAATTTTGCCTCTGGGTAAACAGTTGAAAACTCCTCAGCTATTTCCTCCAATTGGGTGGAAACAAAGAAACATGAGATTTTAAAAAATGTCTAGATTAGGGAATTGGAGATGCATTAATTTAGGAAGGGAACAGGGTCAAAGCAGGGGCTCACAGGCTAATATGTGCAGAGCTCAGAGCAGGGTAAGAGTTCATGCCATTCACCCCAAGATCTATTCCAGACGCAGCCGGCGAAGGACTATTGGATCCAGACCTGCGGCTGCTTCCTAAGACCAGCTCTCCCTGGTCCCCGCCTGCCCTTCAGGAACGCTGCCGCCAGCCCAGCCTGTGTCCGGGAACGGGGGTCTCTCAGCTGGCAGCCCCCCACGTCTCTCTTTTTGCCGCTCCAATTCCCGGCTCTGCTGTGGGAGTTGGGCAGGACAACCACCATGTAAACCGCAGAACACCCAAGTTGAGCCTACTCGACGAGATTTTCGGTACTTCATTACACGGGAAGCCAGCCTCAGGGGTAACAGACTATAAACAACAGCAGACGCTCGGTGGGGCAGCTGTGCGAGGCTGAGGGCTCAGAGATTTCCCGGAGGGGCTGTGGGAGGAGATGACCCTTCAGATGAAGCTTTTTCTTACACATCAGATTGAAAGCGGAGAGAAGACTGGAACCCAAGACCCTGAGCTAAGATGTTCAGAAAACATGTGTGTGTCCCCAACAAGAGTAGAGGGCTGAGGGATCAGCTGTAATTAAGACTGTCTTCTAACCTTTAAATTATTATTAATGTGGAGACTTGTAAGCCTCAGAATATATATATGTTTATATATTTTATTGCAAAAGGAAATGAGCTTTTGGTGTTTGCTGACGTCATTTAAATATTTAAGTGCATTTGGTGAACAATAATGTAATACTATGCTCATGGTGACGGGTTTACTGGAAACAACAGACCTTACCAAGGTTAGGAGCTTCAGGGCAGGAATTCGCTCCCTGCCTGTGCGAGCACAACTGTTTGCAAACACACAACTGAGGGAAGACCCCACACTGAATGCCACGACACAGGCCCAGAGCAAGGAAGGTGATCCAGCAAACCAGGGGGGGGGGGTTCCCCAACACCAACCCCCAGGGGCCTCCGCTACCCGGCGTCCCCACTAAACATACTCAAAAGACCATCATGAAACACAAGAAAAGTTGGACCGGAGAACTGCCCGCAGACCACGACGGCCAGTCCGGGGCGGCCAGACCGTCATCTCTCTAACGCCAGCCTCTCCCAACCTCAGCCCCTCTTCCGCTTCTTACTCAGAGGTGCCTTTTATTTGCAGAAATGGATGCTTTCAGACTAGAAAAAAGTGGCAGGCCTCCGCCACACCTGTGTGCAGTCCCCGCCAGCGCAAGTCTGAGCTGACCACCGCGCACATGGCCAGCCTCTGAGCAGCGAGTGCCCGAGACGCGGCACTACCAGGCCGCGCCCGAACAGCTGCTCATTCTGCAGAAGGTCGTTTCAAGGTCATGCAGGAGACAACTGCGTGTGTGTGTGTGTGTGTGTGCGCGCGCGCGCGCGCGCACAGCCAGCCCTGTGCGAGGGGCTGGGAAAGCTGTCCAGAGCGGCTGTGTCGGAGCTGGGGGGTGGGAGGCGACTCATTTACTAAAGAGAACACCCCTCCCTGGGCCGTCATTCCAGCAGTTCACACCCAGAGAGAGGCTGGGAGAGGCAACCAGAGGCAGCACCATCGCTTTGATTTACCACGGGCGGCAAAGAAACACGCAAATCCTGCGTGGATCAGACCAGTGTGTCCGTTGTAGAGAATGCCTGAGCTGAACGGGCGACTCACGCACGCAAGGTGTAGTCTGTGTTTTATTTCCCTGGCTCTGATATCAGTGCCAAAGCCCGCCCCCAACCCCGGCCCCAGCCCTGTTCCAAGGCAGACAATGCCACCACTGTTCTCAGGGCACAGACATGGTCCAGAGCGGAGTAAGGCCGTGATGCCACGGGAGGTGGGGCGCTGAGGCTGTGTCAGCACTTCCACTAAAAAGTCTCTTTTTAAAGGATTAATATCCCAGTTGTAAAAATTCACACCCAGGTAAACGCTGGTAGCAGAAACAATTCCATTCTGTAAAACAGGAAAATGTACCATAAAGTCGCACTTTGAGCACTGATTCTACAGGCCATGGGCAAGCGGGAAGGGGGTCCTCACCCGTGCGGGGCCAAGGCCCCTGGGTCCGACTCTGCGGCCCCGCGGACTGCAGCACGCCAGGCCTCCCTGCCCTTCACCATGTCCTGGAGCCGGCTCAAACTCATGCCCATCGAGCTGGTGATGCCATCCGACTACCTCATCCTCTGTCGTCCCCTTCTCATGCTGCCTTCAATCTTTCCAAGCATCAGGGTCTTTTCCAGTGAGTCAGTTTTTCTCATCAGGTGGCCAAAGTATTGGAGCTTCAGCTTCAACATTAGTCCTTCCAGTGAATATTCAGGGTTTATTTCCTTTAGGATGGACTAGTTTGGTCTCCTTGCTGTCCAAGGGCAAAGAGACCACATGCCAAATTGGGATTTCAGTTTCTGAAATTCAGCTTTTTTGTTGGAAAAACCAGAAGACGCTGCCTCGTGTCATTCTCCCGTCCAGCACCATCCGTCCTTGAACAACAATGGTTCCCAAGATGAAGCCGAGGGGCTTCTCTCCCAGGGGGCTGGAGCAGCGTCTGGGCACATCTGTGGCTGACGCCCTGGGTGGGGCGCACCACTGGGGCTGAAGCCGGGGTGCTGCTGGACGGGACAGGCTGGACCCAGGGCCAGGGACTATGGGGCAGGGGTCGAGGTGGGCAGTTCCCCCAAACCCCGGGGGCTGTCCTCGCTGGGGCCACGGCTCTGTGTCCTGGACCCAGGGCATCTGCACAAACCTCTCTCCCCAGGTCCTGAAGTGACACCTGTGTTTTCTGTCTGCACTGACTGGAGAAGAGACTCTTCACCATCCTGGATCAATTACTCATACTTTTCCCTAATCATACTTTCTTGCTAAGGGGGGCTTTTTAAAACCACAGAGACAGTCAGCGAAAAGAAAGAAAGGGAGGTGAGAAAGCAGTGGCCCTGTGCTGGCCTGGGAGATTTTTCTCCGAGTGGCTGAGCGCACACGCATGCGGGGCTCGTTCGGCAAGTGCTGCTCGGCGTCCTGGTGCCGGGAGTGGCCTCTCAAGACGGAGCACGCTGGTCCCCCGTCTGCTGGGAGCCAGCAGCGGAGTGCAGACGCTGAGGTTGCTCGTCACGGCATCACCGGAACATAGAGAAAGGCATTTGTAGTGCTTTTTGCATCGCACAGCAGGACTGACCGTGGTCCATGCGCAGACTTGGCTTTGTCTGTGAATTAAGTGAGAAATATTCTGACAGTCTAGAGGTCACGACTGCTGGAAACTGCATTCCTGTGATTATAAGAGAAGGGCGCGTGGTGAGCGCCCTAGAAGATCCGCCAGGACGGCTGTAGGGTGAGCTCCCCGCGCGGCCCCAGCCTGTGTCGCACACACGGATACGTGTCTCGTCCGTCAGAACGCCGAGTGTGCCACGTTCGTGAAGACCTACACTCCCTGCACAGGAGAAAAGCCACCAGGCTGAGAGTCCAAATAAGTCAGCATGTCGGATAAAACATATTAACATGAAATCAGACAAAAAGGATCCATAACGTGAAATCTTCAAACGAGTAAAACCTGGAGAAAACTGCTTACACGTTACCCCTCATTTCTTGCAAAGTAAGCTCGTATTTAAGTTCAGATGGACTGGGTTAACAATCACTATTTTTACTGTTAAAATGCCCCAGGGAAGTTATAAACGCACCAAATATGCTGTTAACCTTCATTTATATTGTGTGCAGCTGTGTGGCTTTGTACCAGCGGCCAAGCTTCCTAACGGGCCAGCAACGTGAAAGCGGCTTTTTTCCAGAAACTTTCAATAACAATGGTTTGCTTGTCACTAGATTCCCATTTCTTTCTTTCTTTTTTTTGCTACTACTTCACACTACAGTTTGGTTCAGATTTTACTCACTCCAATTACCTCTTACTGAGGAGTGCCATGTGTGTCATTCGAGAAGGGATAAACACAGGCAAAGAAGCGTCACAAAGAGAGAATAAGCTCAGACATTTATCTCCGACGGCCAGAGCGAATGCTTTCCGAGCTTTCACAGGAGAATTCTCACTGGCCAGTTCACAGAGGCATCTAACACTTTTGTGGACCCCCCTGGCATCAGTTACATGAAGGACTGTTGACTGATCTTAGGGGACTCAACAAAGATGAGAATTTTTATTCTTCTCCCTCCCTGTCTACATGGGAGGTTGAAATAGATTTAGCTTTTAAGAGAGAATTTTAACGGCTTTAGGTCATTCACAAGAGTTGGCAGGCTCCATTAAAGGAGAAACGTCAGTCGCATCTCAGGCCCCCCTCGTTCTGCCCCCCCCCCCGCCCCCTACGGGACTCAGAGGAAGCAGAGGCCCTGAGGTTGGCGTCTCAGCTCGGGGGGACACTCCCTGTCCTACTGTTGACTCTCGGTGCTCAGACCCGCACAAACTGGAGAGTCAGCCGTGGCCCAACCAGCGTGTTGTCTGTGATTTTTCTCTGACAACCAGCCAAGCACAGCACTGCCCAGACCAGAGTTGAGTGGCGGGCGGTGAGGCTTCCCCAGGCGCGGAGGCCCCCGCAGGCCTGCGCTGCCTCTGCTCTGCCCCCGGGACGGACGACGCTCCCCAGACAGCCCTGCTCACAGGAAGGCCATTGACAAAGCGGCCTCTGAGATGGCTCGTGCGAGAGACTCCAACAAACACTTCTTCAGGCAGCAGGTCAAACTAGGCTAAACTGCAGTACACTAGATGAAAAGTTTCAATTAGGGGAAAAAAAAACAACTCCGTTTGGCATAAAAATTCCAGGGCTAACGTCCACTGAGAGGGAAATGAGTGTAACTGATTAATAAGCCCCCTCCTCCAGCTGGAGACGGGACTCCAACCTCTGTCCCTTGTCCTGGGGCTGGAGGTCCCGTCTGACTTTTGGTTTCGGTTTGTAAGTCAGAAAAACGGCGCCCAAGCCCTTGCTTCTCTGATCGATGCGCCCAGAGACCATCGGCTGGAGTGTCTGGGGCCCCGCAGGCCTGCCCAGACCTGAGCTTCTCTGCTCACAGTCGGGGCTGTGGAGAGGACGTCTCAGCCCTTGTGACAGTCACATGCGAACCGTGAGTCACCACACCTGACTGTGTCCACGGGGTAGTGTCATGACATACTTAGTAAAGTCCCTGCTCCCCACTGGCCTTCCAGACCTCACGTCCAGTGAGGACGAGAGACTAACCAAACAAACGGCGGCTAGAAACGCCAGAAGACACCTGCGTGGTGACGTGTTTAAAAAAGGAAGAGATAATACACTGTAATAACCTAGGATGGAAAACAATCCAAAAAGGATATATTAGATGTATATGTGTGTATAAATGTAGAGCTGAACCGGCTTGCTACAGACCTGAAGCACAACATCGTAAGCTGACTATTTTTCAATAAATAAGGATAATCAATGAGGGGGGAAAGGAAGAGAGAAATTCAAAATAAACCACTGACCTGACTTTAATTACATGTATTTTAAACTCCTGCGAAGACATATGACTGATAGAGAGTTCAAACACGAGAGAAGGGAGCACTGACGCCCACGTGGCGCCATGTGACACGCCATTGGGGGCCTGCTGCCCAGGGCGGAGCTCAGCCCGGTACGCTGAGAGGGCCTGGAGGCGTGGGACGGGGGAGGGGTTCGTGTGCACACCGACGCGTGTGATTTATATGAGGGGCGGGGGAGGGGTTCGTGTGCACACCGACGCATGTGATTTATATGTGGGACGGGGGAGGGGTTCGTGTGCACACCGACATGTGTGTGATTTATACATGGGACGGGGAGGGCTTCGTGTGCACACCGCCGCGTGTGATTTACATGCGCATATGTTTATATCAATAAATGATCCTCGTTGTTGCACAGCGGAAGCCAGCACAACGCTGTAGGGCGATTATCCTCCAATTAAAAACAGAAAGATGACGCAATCAAACAATATCACTGCAAAATAAAGAAATTACAGTGAAATTCTGTACCTTTTCTTCAGTTAAAAAACAGTCTCTCCATATAATGGGCTACTACTCAACAATAAAGAAAATATGGGCAACGACAGGGCTGACTCTCAAATGCAATGAGAAGTGAAAGCAGCCAGACCCTGAAGGCTATGGAATCATGTTCACATGTTTTTCTGTAAAAGGGGAAACTTTGGGGCAGAAAAGTCACTGATTCCGGTGGGTCAGAAGGAGAGGAGGCGACTGACTCCAGAGGGACGGGGGGCCCTTCTGGGGTGTGAGAGTGTTAGTCACTCAGTCGTGTCTGACTCTGTGAGGCCCCGTGGACTGTGGCCCGTCAGGCTCCCCTGTCCATGGGATTCTCCAGGCAAGAACACGGGAGCGGGTTGCCATGCCCTCCTCCAGGGATCTTCCCCACCCAGGGATCAAACCTGGGTCTCCAGCATTGCAGGCAGGCTCTTTACCACGTGAGCCACCTGGGATGCAGGTTATTCTAAATCCTGATGGTGCGGCGGTCACAGGACTGCTGCAGTTACAAACCCCGCAGATGTACACACCGCAGAGCGTGAGCGTCACTGTGTGAGCTACACACAGTGAACCTGACTCAAAACCGAGGAGCCAATGTTTCTAATACAGACAGCACCTCCAAACACAGGAAAAGAGCTTAAGATCACAAGTTGTCACACGTAAAACGGAGCGTGGCCCACAGGCTTTGGATTTTAGGAACTTAGTTCAGAAGGTAAAACCCTACGTTGTTTAGAAGCTTCAACATGTCAAGTTCCCCAGCCTGCTGACTCATACACGAGCAGACGCTGCTGGGAAGGAGGTGAGGACCCGACCAGCCCTGCTGCACCGCAGCCTTGGCCTGGGCTCCCTGCGCTTCTCATCTGGTGCCTCCGCCTCCGCTCCACCAGCTGCCGGCCAGCGGGCAGCATCTCAGCCAGAGCCCACCCCAGGGGCAGGAAACATCAGGCCTGCCCGCTCAAGAGGACTTTACAGAAACAAGCTCTGCCTTCCAGTGAGCGCCCTGTGGAGCTGTGTAAGGGTCTGCTACGGGGCTGCTTTTGGGCCAGGTCCCTAGAGAAAAGCTTGGCAAGTCACCTTGGCAGGCACCATGCCCACAGGATGGAGGGACTCTCAGGTGGTGAAGGACAGGGTTAGGCCTACAGCTCCCAAGCTCTGGGCTGACATCACGCATTCCAGGAGGAGCGTGTGTGTGATCCCAGTGTCCGGGAAGGGGCCGGACGTATTTAAGACAACAGTCTGCATGACGAACAGGAGCACAGGGATCCAGGGCTCCCAGAGCTGGAGGTAAACCCGGGGCTGCTGTCTGCCCCACACCTGAGCTAGCTGTTGCCACTGTCCCCAACTCGGGGAAACAGTGAAGTCAGACTTTCTTATAAAATGCTGTTTTGATCTTTGGAACAATATAGCTGAATTCTGTTTCCTCTACTGAACAGCAGCCTTTCACACGTGAAAATGTAGCTTTCAAGTTCCTCCGTTAGACCAGAGCATACTGAAAAGCAGACCGAAGCACAGACCAAACTACTGAAGCGGTTTCCAAGAAACGCTTAAAACTGCCGACTAAACGATATTAACTCCTCGACCTCAGTCACCAAGAGCATCACTCTGTCTGTCCCTCTCTGGCAGCCAACGAGTTGGCCTTGGATCACCAGAAGCCCTGGGAGCTGAAAGGGTGGATAATCCCAAAAGACAGATGTCAACAGGCTCTGATCGATGCCCAGGCAATGGTATGGGGGTGGCCATCAGGGGTCTAGTTTCCCCAGAGACAGTGGAGTAAGCATCTTGGTGCTGCCTTCCAGGGGATCAGCGGAGTCTGCCAGGTGAGAAGGGCAGCCTCCGGGGCTGGATGCCAGTGCTGCCCGGCTGATCCATAGCCTCTGATTTCAGGGCACAGAGCAGAAACATCCATGGCTGAAGGTCATCTCTGTAATCTCTCTGCTTGGACAGTGAAAGACCAGGAGGCGCCCAAGGCCACGGGAGGCTGTGGCAGCCCCGTTCTAGCAAACGCACCCCCTCCCACCGCAGAGGGCCCAGGCGCTCACAGGCACGCCCGGTCCTACCCAGCTTTTCTTCTGAGAAGGCTCCTCCAGATGACAAAGTCAGAATACATCCTACCACTAGGCTGACGCTTAATTTTGCTAAAATTCCAACTGAAAAGCAGCTATAATGGACTGTGTTTAAGCTCAGAGACATCGCACAAACCTTAGAATAATGAAAGGGGCTTGGGGAGGACATGTACATCAACCACTCTCCCAGCTTCTACGTCTGAGTTACTTTAAACCCTGGGCTATCTGAGTAGGGTTTACAGAAAATAACTCGAACAGGAAGGGGGATGATGATGAAAGAACAGATACTTTCTGCACAAGAATTCCTCATTCTTCACAAACCAGACCAATAAAAATAATGTTTTGTTTGGTGAGCTAAGCTCATTTATTTGTTTTAGAGGCTGTGGGTGATCCAGGAGTATTGAAAGAGGAGTAAAACTATTTTGCTTAATGTTTCAAACAGAAATAGTGGTTCTTCCTTTACACAAGCAGGCTTTGGACAGGAGACAACAGGAGGGGCAGGAGGACAAGGGCTCCTGCTGGCACGGCCTCGGGTGGCCAGGGAACAGCGCCGGCGAGCCGGTCCCCGCGCCCAGGCTCTGACAGGTGCGGCCCACAGCGCAGCCAGCCAGGGAGGAGGCCCGGCCGAGTGTTCCGAGTGTGCCCCTCGGGAAAGTTCTCTGCCTTAGCCAGAACAAGGTCGACAGCATTAAAACCGTTCAAGAGAAGTCTACGATTTATGCATTCCCACAACCTGGCAAAGCTCATGCCAGTCTGTTTCCGCCGAGGACTCTTGCCCAGCTGTACCCGGCAAGCCTCATGGAAAACATCTAACGCTTTATTCATGTACCATTTTCCTTGGTTGAATAAAAAAAGCTGTGGATTTATTATTTGGCACTATTGAGACGTTCTTCTTAGGCTAAAATGATGGCGTGTGTGAAAAGCCAGTGGGGAGGAGGTTAATTTCTGTGCACAACAACTGACGTCGTGAAGACCAGGCTTTCCGAGCAGCAGTCTCTCTCCCAAACATAAAAGCCGCGTCGACCTACACCAAGCCCCGAGTGAGCACCCCTAACCTAAAGAGATCAAATACTGAAGTTAGAGATCATTTATTAGGCGCAGTGACTGCTCAGAAGCTAAACTAGGTACGTTATTCTACTTTTGAACATGTAAGGAACAATGCTTGTATTTTCACTCTGCGGAACAGGAAAAGAAATTTCTTAGGGAAAGTGATTTTAGACATTAAATTCGAAAGCATCTGCCCGTCCTCTGCTGCCTCAGGGGGCTCTGTAACCTGTGATGCGATGTGGGGGCCGAGCCGTCGATGGGGGCTGGGGCGGGAGGACTTACCCATGAACTCCGACCGAGGCTCACATGCACAACCGCTGGGTTTTCTGAACACACAGAGGAAATCTCGCCATAGGAAAGCCTCTAGCAAGTCAAAGAGAAAATGTTTCAGGACTTTACCTTAGAGAGTATATTTTTCCTGTTTGCTTTAGTACGTTTTTGCGAGCAGGGCAAGTGGACTGGAAACAGTGCCCACAAACGCTTGGCTGCAAACCCTGATGCGTTACGTAATGTGTGCACACAGCAGCCCCTCACAGGAAAGTGTGTGACTCTGCGTGTGTGTGTGTGTGTGTGTGTGCGCGCGTGTGTGTGGGTGTGTGTTTTCCAGGGTAAACAGGGGAGGGAGGGGAAGCCTCCTGGTGATTTTATTCAATGCCTCTAAATTTACATGAAGTATCTGGGTAGCTTTTTTTTTTTTAAACTTTTACGTAGCATGAGAGTGGGCTATTTTATTATTGGTGATTTAAAGATTCTGACACCTCCTAAAAGTTTAAAAAAAAAATCTTATCAATTAAAATCACTCTTAGAGATTTAGACAAGCTCACGTTTGCTTCAGCTGCTGAATATGTATGTCTCAACAGTGCAGAAGTCTGTTAGTCTATGAATCCCTTCACCTTTGGTATTATTGTACAATGTATACTCATCAATAAAATGGAAACATATCACATACACGTCCCTCCCTTCACATCTGTGCCTTGTACCAACATCACAAATCAACTTTTACAGTTAGGACAAAATAGAAAAAAAAATTTTTTTCCTAGTGTATAGCCTTAAAAAGACAATGACCAATTTCAAACAAATCAGCCAATAAACCAACAGGAAGAAAGTGGTCATTTTTGATTGATAAGATTAAACTGTCTAAGAAGAGAGGGAGGTCAGAACATTTTATTTATAAAAAAGAAACAAGTCACTTTTTACAAAAATAAGAAATATGTTCCCTACTTTTATTATTGGTTCAAAAACAATTCTAAGAAGATAAAATATATAGATATTAAAGAGTTATTTAGAGAACTTTTATTACTTATGGGTTTTAACACAGGAATAGCACTTTGACTAACCTTTCAGGCTAAGGCCTTAGGAAGTATAATTAACTTCTGGATTAGGAAAAAAGAGGATTTCAAGAGCGTGTATCTTTATGTCATGCCGGTCCCAACAGCATTTTAAAAAACAGAACCATAAATTTAAGTGACCATGACAAAGGAAAAAACGAGTGAATAAACAGCCCTTCGCTCAGATCAGAATAAGCCAGTAACTCTTACTGTCAATAAGAACACGTGATTATCAGAGAGCCGGTGAAACGACGCAGCAGTGGCCTCACCTCCAGCGACAGGGACTCTCCCCCTCACACTGGAGCGTCGGGGTGGGAACCCCGTCCTGGTCTCATCAGTTCGGGAGTGTTTACTACAAGTGCAAAGGCAGACCTGCTGGTGATGAACTCAGGATAAAATGGGAAAAATGTGAACCCTGACCTTCTTAGCACCACTTAAAAATCAGAACCAGGCCCTCTGCGTACCACCCCACAGCCTTTAGCTCGAAACTCGAAACCTGACTCCTTGTCCATCCAGTAAAAAGGATGCTTGTCAAAGTCCAGCCAAGCGGCAAGGGCAACGCTGCTGCCCCCAACTCTGTTGCCCCCCCACTGCCTCCCCTCCCCCTCAGCCTCCCCTCCCCTC
>SJYA01002754.1:946978-959866 GCA_006410615.1 Neotragus moschatus
CCCCCACACACGTGCACACGCGTGCGCACGCACACACACATGCACGCGTGCGCACACACAGACGCACATGCACACACACACACGTGCACATGCAGACACACACGTGTGCACACGCACAGACACACGCAGGCACGCACAGATACGCGCACGCGCACACACACAGACACACATGCATGCCCCCCCACACACGTGCACACGCACAGACACACACGCACAGGCACGCACAGACATGTGCACACGCACAGATACATGCGTGCGCCCACACACAGACACACACACACGTGCACGCACACACACTCGTGTGCATGCCCCCCACATGCACGTGCATGCAGACACACGCACGTGCACACACACACACACCCGCACACGCACACAGATACACACACGCGCGCACACACAGACACACACACGTGTGCGCGTGCACAGACAGACACACGCTTGCGCGCACACACACACCCCCACACACTAGGCTGGAAGGAGATAAGCCAGCCTGCGATTTCAATCGCTCCTAGGGTGGGAGGACAAGTTGACTCCAAATTCCCCATTCTGCACTTGGTATGATCACAACTTTTAGGACCACTTAGAAGAGAGAGAAATAACGAAGAAACTNAACCGGCTTAGAAGCCAACATTCAGAAAACGGAGATCAGGGCATCATCACTTCATGGTGAATGGCACCACCATGGCCCTGGCACCTCATGGCAAATAGATGGGGAAACAGTGGAAACAGTGAGAGTCCTTATTTTCTTGGGCTCCAAAATCACTTCAGATGGTGACTGCAGCCATGAAATTAAAAGATGCTTGCTCCCGTCAAAGAAAAGCTATGACCAACCTAGACAGCATAGTAAAAAGCAGAGACATTACTTTGCCATCAAAGGTCCATCTNTGGCCCTGGCACCTCATGGCAAATAGATGGGGAAACAGTGGAAACAGTGAGAGTCCTTATTTTCTTGGGCTCCAAAATCACTTCAGATGGTGACTGCAGCCATGAAATTAAAAGATGCTTGCTCCCGTCAAAGAAAAGCTATGACCAACCTAGACAGCATAGTAAAAAGCAGAGACATTACTTTGCCATCAAAGGTCCATCTAGTCAAAGCTATGGTTTTTCCAGTAGTCATGTATGGATGTGAGAGGTGGACTATAAAGAAAGCTGGGCGCCACAGAATTGATGCTTTTGAACTGTGGTGCTGGAAAAGACTCTTGAGAGTCTCTTGGACTGCAAGAAGGTCCAACCAGTCAATCCTAAAGGAAATCAATCCTGAATATTCACTGTAAGGACTGATGCTGAAGCTGAAGCTCCAATACTTTGTCCACTTGATTCGAAGAGCCGACTCACTGGGAAAGACCCTGATGATGGGAAAAACTGAAGGCAGGAGGAGGGGAGGACAGAGGATGAGATGGTTGGAGAGCATCACCGACTCAGTGGACATGAATGTGAGCAAGCTCTGGGAGTTGGGGACGGACAGGGAAGCCTGGCTTGCTGCAGTCCATGGGGCCGCAGAGTCAGACTCGACTGAGGGACTCAACAACGACAAATTAAATATGAAATATATCAGAAAGGAAGATATGTTTTATGTTTCCTTATTGTAAGAATACATACAAGTACACTGTCACATATTTTTATAATCAAATCTAAGTGTTCTGTAATCATTACAGAATGTATTATAGTTTTACTTCTGGTTCATTTAGACTTGAAGGGTGGGGCACAGGCACCTCAGCAACATTTAGCATAAAATTTTTAACTGGCCAAGACTTTGATATAACGGAACTATGATTAGAGTAAGAGCTTCAGTGGAAAAGGGCAAGAACCGACCTCCACACGGGGCCCTGCGTTTGCCACTGTCCTTCAACCCATGTACCTACTTCTTTACCCACAGGTCCTAAGTGCCCGACTAGACATCCTGGCGAAAAACAGATCCATACAGCCATTCATTAAACTCACACATGCAAGGGTTTCCATTATTATCCAAAGATCAAAAGTCCGCCAAGGAAGGAAAATGCAACCTGCGAGGGCGATTTACATACAACTCACATCATCGGGGTAATAAAAGCAGAGGAAAGGGTGCAGGTCCCACTGCGGAAAGCAGCAGACAGGACTAGTGGTCAGTATGTCTTCGGCAAAGTGGCAGTTTTTGCTAGCCAGACTCTTGGCAGCCCTCGGGGGCTCAGCGAGCACAATTTACCAAATATGGTGGGGAATGTGAAAACACTGCAGATATTAGCATTTATTTCCGAGGCTAACATAACGCAGTCCTCAGGCTCGCACCGGAGCCTGCAGCCACTAAGTGATAAGTCAGACGGTGGAATTCAAACAATCCACTGGTTCACATCGGTGTCACACTCGTCTGTGAATGTCCCCAGTCCCCTCTGGCCCTCGGGGCGCCGCCCTTGCTTTTTAGGGGCATAACTCATGGGCAGTATATTAAAAAGAGTTAAATCACGAGAGCGCCAGTTAGCCATGATTTACTCATTAAAAAGTGCACGAAGCCCCAGTGCCCTGAGCGGCCGGCCTCGCAGCTGACCGCCCCTAAGTGGCTCGAGCGCAACTTCATTATCTACCTGCTGGCAAGGCCCCAAGATTTACCTCTTTGAGCCACAGAGTTCCATCATTTATCTGTAAGCTCCCCACTTTACGTTAAATTTTGAAATGCCGATTTAATTATAGGAGGAAACCATGCTGAAATAAATGAAAAAGGAACACAGAACTCGGATAAAACAGGAAATATTTAAGCACTCTGGCACCTCTCTTCCAAGAAGTTAAAAGGATGTTTCAAATAATTTATGGATTGAAGGGGATAACACCCTTGCTATAAAGAAACAGGGGCAGGAGGCTCAGAGCACTTGACCCAGAAACATCCTATTAGGCTTCTGATTCTGGAAAAGAGAGAGACTGTAATTTACTAGAAGAGCCTGCGTGGAAATTAATTTACAGCCCCCTTATCTCCATGCGGCAGAGATAAACATAATTGTTTCTCATTTCGAAGCTGAAAAAGAAAAGCTGTCTCAGAATAAGTGGATTCTCCCACTCGTCCTCTCTCTGCTTGTTTATCTTCGTCATATATCAAACCAATGTGTCTGCAGACCCAGGCAAAGAAGTCAAGTGTTTAATCTGAACTTCACGTCACTTTCTCACAGCAAGGCCGAGCAGGAGACGCGGGGGAATACCTCTGAGCTGATGCTGGCTGGAGAGTATGAAGCCACAGGGACAGGGTAGCGACCTCTCGGTGCCGAAAACACTCTGGAGCTTTGGTTTACAAAGATCGTCACCGAAAGGGACGAGGAGAAACCACGGCTGCTCCTCGTCTGCAGAGGCGACCCAGGTATCGAGGGGAAGACCCAGCCTGTCTCCACAGGCCGCCTGCTTCCTTCCAGGGTTCCCCTCCTCCCGCCGCCTGCATTACCGCCCACCTGCCATCCTCGCAGGACACGGCCCTTGGGTCTGGAGGCTGAATTAACCCAGTCCTCAGGCCAGCCTGGGGTGTGGCACGGGGTGGCCTCGGGCAGAGGCCAGCTGCGCCTTCCCTCCTGCTCTACAGCCCGAAACAGAGCCTGCGAAGCTCCCTGGCCGCACTGACAAATCACGGCGTGCGGTCCTCTGGCCGCCTCCGGGGCTGCTGTCTGCAGAAGTGCCGCGGACGCAGAACCCCAGCAACTAAGCCGGGACTCACAGCAGGCTCTGCAAAGGGAGTGTGACTGTAACATATAAAGAAACCTCCTGCTTGGTTATTTGTCTGAGAAAAGAAGAAAAGTCGTCATGTTTCTCCTTGCCTCCTCCCAAACGGGAAAAGCAATACCAAAAATGTCCCCTAAAAATATAACACGAATTTCCGACTTCAAGAACTTAACATACTGCCACTGAGTTCAGTCCCCATCAGAAATCCATAAGGGTGCACACTTGCAGGACCTACCGGATCATTCTTTCTCGTCTGTGTGATTCTGCTGGAATTTTACTGTAACAAGTCCTAAAATATCAATGGGAAAAGGATGTCGACCAAAATGGCACAGACTTCACTCTGTGATAAGCCAAACAACTCCATCCTATCCCAGAGACAGACAGAGACACGGTTCCAGGCCCTGCTGTGTGGGCTCGAGTGGGCTCCCCGTTACCAGGACGCTGCGCCTGCCGCGCCTGCAGCCCCAGCGGCGACCTGGTTATCAGCCTCCGGGATGAGGATGCCTGTGAGCGTGGCCTGGGAGGGAGGGGACCCTCCGACCCCAGAGCTCTGCAGCGCAGCCAGCGGAGGCCACCCGACACGATGCTTTTTATCTGCCTCGTTTCAATTAATTATACTTTCCCCAAACCAAGAACAAAACCAACATTTATCTCATCACATTCATCTACACCAGGGGCTGGGGGTGGAGACGACTGGAGGGAACAGCACTGCTTGGTCGGAAGAGGTCAGACCTGTAATTTGCACCAATGCTCAAGCCAGCAGAGTCCCCCTTACTGATGAGCTCTCGTTGACAACTGCAGAGAACGACTTGCTTCTGCTTGTTCTGAAGACTTCTACTCTAAGACGCGGTGTCCGCAGTGGCTGCTGTCGCCACTTTGAATTACTGAGCCTTTCCGACGTGCCCGGCTCTGCGCAGACACGCGTGTTCTCTTTTATTCACCACGACAATCGCAGGAGATTCACATGTCTGTTGTACCCACGGCACAGGTGAACAAACGGAGTCACAGAGAGGGAACTTGCCCTGAACTGGAATGGGTGACGCTCTATTCTGAGGCTTTATTCCTTGCCAATATTTAGCAGCTATACTTTCAACAATGCATTTAAAATCGCCGTCAGAAGCGCTGCAAGCGGGCAGTGTTAGCACCACTTTGGAGCAGGACCACATGCTTGAGGAGGTTTTTGTGGCAGTTCTGCAAGTCCTTTTCACCCATCCTCCCTCCACTCCCTTCAGTGACACCAACGAACGCTCTCCACCCTGGCAGAAAGTCACCTCTACCCGGGCTGCTGCCTGACCTCCAAGTCCAAGCACCACCCCTCTGAAGGTCAGAGAGAGACCTCTAACGTGCGGGGCAGAGCAGAGAGGGTGGCTGTGTCCCGCCATCCTTGGCCTGTCCCTCAACTTCCAGAAAAGATAAAGCTACTTTGGGAACATCCTGGGGTAGTCCTGGACGACAGAAAACTTCTGACTATTTTAAAGCAATGGTCAACTTACGATAAACCTTTGAGCTTCTAATCTGGCTCGACAGGCTCGTTTCCTACAGCTTCACGGAGGCACAGCGACAGGGTCTGCACATACGTGAGGCGCCCACTTGACAGGCTGGTGTGCGTGGACACTGTGCAACGACCTCCATCCCCTGCAGCCAGCTTCCCTTTCCCTTCTTTTCACTGTGGGGTCACTGGTGGCCTGCCCTCTCTGCAAACCTCAGGTACACAGCACAGCAGTGGCCACGGGCGCCGCGCTTTTCATTAGAGTCCAGAGCTGCTGCCTTTCAAAGCTCAGTCCCCACTTCGTTGCTGCTGAGTCAGAATGTGGGTGAGCGGCTGGCGCAGCGCAGGACCCCCGGGGGAAACACAGAAATGTGCATTCTCGGGGCCCATCCAGACCTGCTGTGTGGGAAACCAGGGGGACAGGGGACCCACATTTGTGCTTCAAACAAACTTCCAAGGCGTCCTCCTGCAGCCAGAAGGCTGAGCGCCTCTGAGCAAGGCTAGCAGAGAGGAGGCTGACCCTGGGGGACAGGACGGGTGTCAGAGGTCACATGACATCATCAGTATCTAGTCCAGATGCTGAGGTGGCCTCTGAAACCAGAGAGCTCCACAGAGTCCACTGACCGCCAGTGGTTATGGATAAACGATACAGCTACATACACAGCTCGCGATGGGCGACCGTAACTTCTGAAGGTGGTGTCAAGTCGCTCAGTCGTGTCTGACTCTTTGCAGCTTCATGGACCTTAGCCCGCCAGGCTCCTCTGTCCATGAGATTCTCCAGGCAGGAATGCTGGAGTGGGTTGCCGTGCCCTCCCCTCCCAGGAATCTTCCCGACCCAGGGCTGAACCGGAACCTCGCGCCCTGGCAGACGGTTCTTCACTGATGAGCCACCAGGGAAGCCCTCTGAAGGTATCAGGCTTTTGAAATTATTCAAAATCCAGAGTCCTCTGCAGGAGAAGCTGTGAGTAATAACCTCGCTTATTCTGACATCACGGATTCCGTGGGACAGAGGAACATGGTGGAGCTTAAGCAGCAGCTATAACTGAGCCACACACGTTCAAACACGCTTCTCTCATGAGAGACTGAGGTTTACGTACAAAGAGAAAAGCAATGACACACACATTCACAGTCCCTGCCCGCCAGCCCCCGACATCAGCCGGCCTTCGGAACCGAGAGCCCCCTGCACGCATCTCAGCAGCACACCCTTCACCGAAGCCCACAGCAAAGCCACCGTTAAGCAGCCTTTTGCACCCTATATGAGTTACTTACAAGGAATTTGGACGTAACAGGCGGAGCCACACTTAGCAGGTGGCTTAGGTGCAGTGGCATGTGTGGCGGGCCTGGCACTCTTTCAGCCCCACGTGTCACGTGGCATCACTCCCGCCTCGGCCGCTGTGCTGAGACCTGTGCCCACTCAGCCGCAGCACCTCCTGGGTCCCGGCCACCCGAGCAGCACGGTGCCCTGCTGGGCCTCCCCACCCGTCGCCTCCAGTGACCGCAGAGCCACCCTTAGAGCCGAGGCCTGCTGGGGACAAGCAGAGACAACAGCAGAGCCCGAGCCTGGCCCCACCGCACCTCCAGGTGAGAAGGGGCACCGCCCTGGAGGCACTGCTGGGGGCCACCCCGGGGTGAGGGTCGCCCCGGGGTGAGGGTCCCTCTCCAGCCCACCCCCACCCCGACGGCCCGCACCTCCAGGTGAGAAGGGGCGCCGCCCTGGAGGCACTGCTGGGGGCCGCCCCGGGAGAGGGTCCCTCGCCAGCCCACCCCCACCCCGACGGCCCGCACCTCCAGGTGAGAAGGGGCGCCACCCCGGGGTGAGGGTCCCTCGCCACCCCATCCCCACCCCGACGGCCTCGCCCGCCTCCCCCACCTCCCTGCCAAGTTCAGTTGCCATTTCGGGCCTTCCTCACAAATTGAACCCTGTTTTCCAAATTGGCTGGAGAAACGTTTCTGCCATGCTGAAATCATTTCCAGAGCTAAATCGGGAAGCCCGAGGCCGCCGGGCGGCCGGACAGCTGGTGGGAAGGGCAGCCTGAAGCCGCTGAATAAGGTGCATTGAGGCTGAATTGGATTCACGTGAAGGGCCAGGCACGCAGCGGGGGTGGGGGCGGACGAGAGGAATTAATGAACATAAGCCACTGCGTGATCTCGGGCCGCCTTTACCAACACCGCGAGCCTCTGCCCTGCTCGAACCTTGGGCAAACCCGAGGCCCTCGGGGCCCAGCAAGGAAGCTGGGCGGGGGCTGCGGGAAGGCAGCGGGTGGAGGCCAGTCCCGAAAGCTGGAGACCAGGGTCAGCACAGCGACGAAGGTCTTCAATTAACTCATCACCGAGTACCTGACACGGAAACAAACACGGCTTCCTCTTGGCTCTCATGGCCTCCTTCCATGACAGGAAGAAGCCAGGACGTGTCGTGTTCCGGAAAAAGTATCAGTCCGTTTACGAGCCTAATGCTGCAGCTGACTGTGCCAGTACTTCACTCGCACTGCTCAGCGGACCTTCCTGCCCTGGGAGCTCCCGGGGGAGAACCAACTCGGTTCCCAGCCGAGGGCTGTAAAGACGTGTGCTCCTGTCCCCTGAGACGGCTGCTGTGGAAAGCGGCCCTTCCTTAAATGATCGTCTAACTCGACTATCAGAACATCTGACAATCTTAAAACAGTAACAGAGGGGAATCGATTACTGCTGCTGCTAAGTCGCTTCAGTCGTGTCCAACTCTGTGCGACCGACCCCACAGACGGCAGCCCACCAGGCTTCCCCGTCCCAGGGATTCTCCAGGCAAGAACACTGGAGTGGGGTGCCATTTCCTTCTCCGATGCGTGAAAGTGAAAAGTGAAAGGGAAGTCGCTCAGTCGTGTCCGACTCTTAGCGACCCCATGGACTGCAGCCCACCAGGCTCCTCCGTCCCTGGGACCCTCCAGGCAAGAGAATAGATTAAATTTCTTAAGTACCACTTAGTGCTTTCTTCACAGTTTCGAAGTGAAAACACATTTCTCCTCGTTACCCAAATCTTCCTTCTCTTGGAACGATGTCAGCTCCATTGCTATTTCTACAAAACCAGCCAGTGAGACGCCCTGTCCTCGGGACAGATGCCCTCCGTCTAATACTCGGGGACTCCCAGTCTTTCTCCAAAGAGCAGCAGCTCCTCACGCCTGAGCCCGCCTGAGCCCTGGTGCGGCCGGGAGGCACGTGAGCGGGACGGGGCGGGCGCCCCAGCAGGCCCGAGTCACCCGTGGGCTCCATCCTCTCTTCTCGCTACACATCCGTCCGAGTGAGGCGGGCGGGGCTGGAGGGAGGCACGGGACAAAGGGCTGCCGCCGCTGCGCACCGTGGGCCTTCCGCGTCCACGCTGGGCCCGGCTGGCCGGGCAAGACGGCACTGCCCGCCTCCGCTCGGCGTTTGCTCCCCTGTCCCTCCAGTAAACACGGGCCAGGTCAGCATGGTCCGAGGGCACGGCGACAGTGATGGCCACTGAGGGTGAGTGGCCAGGGGCCTGCGGCAGCGTCGCAAGCCCTGCAGACGGTGCTTCCCGGGGGCCCTGCGGACGATGCGGCGTCCGGCCTCATCACCTGGCCTCTGAACAGACATCGGCGCCCCGGGAGCGGCCGGGGGTGGGCGGGGGTCAGAGGCGAGCGGGACGCGCAGCGGAGTGCAGGGGGAAGGTGAGCCCAGGTCACAGCGAGGGGTCCCAGCTGTGACAGCTGCACCCAAAGAAGAGAACGGAGGCGAGGCCACCGAGAAGCCCCGTCAGCCGTCCCACCCGTCACCCACGCTCGGCTCGTGGGGAAGGCTGGAGCGGTGGCAGGAAGGAGGCTCCCTTTCCGCCCGCCCACCCTGCCCGTGGAGACACCTGCTGAAAACGAGGGTCAGGTTTACACGTCGCCAGTGGCACTGTGTTCGAGGCCTTGGATCTAAAGCTTGGGAAGCGGCGTACTGAACAGCAGCTAACTTCGTCTCTAGGAGGACGTCTGAGAGCACGTTTCTGTGCGCCGGGGGTACCTGGAGAGCCAGTGAGCGAGTCTCCATGTGGCACCGCGGGCACACGCGACCGAAGAGGCTGCGAGGGGGCAGGAGCCGCCTCGGGGGCAACGAGACCGCACTGAGGAAGCGCACGGCGGACGCTGCCAAGGACCTAGGAGAAGACCCCGCGGGCCACTCCAGGAAGTGAAGGAAGCGAGCAGAGGCTTCAGTGAGTGTGCCATAAAAGACGGTGAGTGTCAAAGCCAAAGCGCCGTCTCCTAAGGTTCCAGCAGAACCACAGCTCAGGCCGTTCGGTGAACACGGCTGAACCTTAACTGAAGCGGCGCGGCCGGGGCCTGGCAGTGTGGACGCTGGCCCAGGAGGGACTCACCCACACTGTGAGCCAGCGCGTATGGTGTGAGCCGCTTGTTTGCCACTCAAATTGACCCTTCCCTAGGAAGGGGGCCAGTGAGCAGCAGAAGACCCCACAGGAGGGGCTGCTGGGAGAGGACGACCCCCTTAGGGGCTGATATGGGGGGACGCCCACCCCAGAGGAGGCGGTTCCCAAGCAGATATAGTGGCAGCTGCTCACCTTGAACCATCCAAGGCCTCCATCGTGTGCAGCCCACAGGACAGTGCCGGCAATACAGGAAGGGACCACCTGGCGCCCTAACAAGTGCAGAGCAGCCACCGCCCCCCCTCCATACACTGACGCCCTTGATTCCAAGAGCTAAGTCTTTACTCTCATCAAAGATACCCTCAGAAAGAACCCATGCTGCTAAGCATGATGTCAAACTTCAAAAAGCTTGATGTTTTAAAGATAATTATTGTTGAAGTATAACGTTGCTGTTGTTCAGTCGTGCCAGACTCTTTGTAGTCCCATGGACGGCAGCCGCCAGGCTTCCCTGTCCCTCCCTGTCTTCTAGAGTTTGCCCAGACTCATGTTCACTGAGTTGGTGATGCCCTCCAACCATCCCATCCTCGGTCGCCCTCTTCTCCTCCTGCCCTCAAGCTTTCCCAGCATCAGGGTCCTTTCCAATGAGTCAGCTCTCTACATCAGGTGGCCAGAGTACTGTAGCTTCAGCTTCAGCATCAGTCCTTCCAACGAATATTCAGGGTTGATTAACTTTAGGATTGACTGGTTTGGTTTCCTTGCAGTCCAAGGGACTCCCAAGAGTCTTCTCCAGTGCCACAATGGGAAAGCATCAATTCTTTGGCGCTCAGCTTTCTTTATGGTCCAACTTTCATATCTGCACGTGACTACAGAAAAACCGTAGCCTTGACTCTATGGACCTTTGTCAGCAAAGTGATGTCTCTGCTTCCTAATACTCTCTCCAGGGTGGTCAGAGCTTTTCTTACAAGGAGCAAGTGTCTTTTAATTTCATGAAGTATATAATATACAAGCTAAAAGATAGAACACATACACACGAATGTGTTTTCACAGACTAATCATAACAGTTGATGGTCAACATCAACCAGTCTTTAAAATAATGAGAAAATAGGAGACAACATTGGGAAGAAAAAGCAGTGGCCAAGGAGCTGACGGCACTGGCTGGACAGCACTGGACGCAGCACTGACTTCTGCTGGCCTTCACGTCCACATCTAACCAAAGCAGACAACTTCCGCGCGAACCTTCTCGTCTAAAATGTTACGCACTGAAGCGGAGGCTGCCTAACTGCAGAGCAGTGCATCTGGACGCCATCATCAGGGAGTGTTCCGGAAACTCCCTTAGCCAGTCTGCTGCACTAAGATACCATGTGAGGAGGGACAGGCCAGGCGTGGGCTCGCCTCCCTCCCAGGCCACTTCCCAGCAGGGAGATGCCCGGCTGAGCTGAGGGAGGGGTCTGCACGCTCTGCGCCCGGCCCAACCCAGAGGGCAGGCGAGCCTGGCGTCCACCCACCACCCAGCACCCCGGGCAGCAGACAGCCTGCACTAAATACGGACATTTCCCCCCTCCACTGCGGGACGTGATTCTGATTTCTGACCACAGCAAGGGCTTAGTCTCTTCTGAGCTCCGATCGTGTTAATCCCTGGGCTTGGGAGTGAGGCCTCCTCGCTGGTGCTGGTGGTGTGCACACGCTCACATTTAGCAAACCACACTGGGTCTGTTCCATGAGCTGTTCGCCTCAATGCAATTAGAAACATAGAAGGGAAAATACACAAGGAGTATTTTTTAAGATTGTTCCAGGAGCTAGGCTGCCTGGTTTGGGGAAATGCAACGACTTCTTCAGGTCAGTTTCTGCTCTGGAGCCACTGACCTGGGCCTGTCAGCCGGTGCAGAGCTAGCGAAATTTAAATGCAGGACCAGAAGCAATGAGAAACCTGAGGTCACTCATGGGCTAAGCAAGAAAGCACCCAGTGGCACTCCTGCTAACAACAAGTGTCTGGGCTACCAGAAACAGAACTTTGCGTAAGCTATTCTTCCCCCAGATAGGTGACTCCTGTAAGCCAAGGGTCCTCGAGGAAAGCCTTGGAAAGCCAACAAACACGCTGTGAGACCCATGACAACTCCTAAAGACAGACCAGTCCTCAGTAATCTCCACAGAGATACAGAATTTGATCGTTTGGAAGACAGCCAAAATTGCTTCTGAGAAATTGCACAGGTATGCTAAAAAGTCTATTCAGATTATCACTTCAGCCACGATCATCAGATTATAGAATGAAACTAATAAAAAGTCATATATGGACACATATAATGTGGCTATTAAAAGTTTATTAGATTTTAAAAAATCCTTAAAATTGGATATGGTTGTATATTTAAATACCTGGGTCACATAACAGGTATAGACACATTCAGATCACTTCCATTGAAATCATCATGCTTTTCTCTGGAATTTGTTTAAGGTATATGCTATTTCATTATTTAAGTTCATAGAAAACAAAGTGTTCATGTCCAGAAAGCATCAATATAGCATTGTGAGGAAATCCAGTGTGCTGGGGAAAGCCAAACTTTCTGTTGAGAAAAGCCTCAGGTAAACACAAACATGTGCTACACAAAAGAGCAAGTTCTGCTCGGCACAAAGAGCCTTGTTTTCCACTGTCAGTTTTCCGGCTGTCATCTCTGATCACCTGTTTGCATGGATCGTACAGTAATCAGGAGTCGCCACTTTGTTTACGCAGTTTCTCAATAGCCAATTTTCAGATCCTCAGTAAGGGAAGCAAACATATTCCCACGGGAAAAAGATGTTTGGTTATTATTAGTCTTTCACGGTGTCTTTTTTTTCCAACTTCATAGTCAAGTTTCTACAGTGGTTAATATCGAGGTTAAAGCTGTACAAAAACAAGGTTGTGGTGCATGGTTCTACATTACAAGCTGTTTCTTGTTTTCTGTTTCTAATGCAGTATTTTGCTAACTGGTCCACGCTGCACATTCCCTTTCATGTAAGTTCAGCCAAGCACCCTTTTCTGGATGGTTCCATGCACTCGTTCAGGACTGAAGGAAGGACTGTGCAACTGCTGAGGCGAGAGCCGCTCCCGAGGAGCCCAGCTCTCCTGAGCACAGGCGCCGTAGACCGGGTTCTCCTGGGCTCCTTGGCCTGACATGGACACGTGCGCTGTCAGCGGACGCTGGCCTCAGGACGGCTCTTTCTGTGTGGAGAGCGCCTTGACTCTGTCCCTTTTCTTCCGTCTTCCTCGGTTAAAGCGCAGCCGCTGCATGACCGCAGGCCCTGCAGGGGGAGGCTGGGCACGCAGAGCCCGACGCCCGGAGCACGCGAGCGACCCTTGGTGAAGTCCGCGCCCGCGCCTCGCCCCCCCACCCCCACCCCC